>JAAXCT010001833.1:0-122655 GCA_012490785.1 Eragrostis nindensis
CCTCAGCGCAGTACGCCGCCATCTTCGGGTTCGAGCAATTCGACTCGCTCGTCACCTGATCGGCGATAAGCTGGGGAGTCGCCGAAGACCTCCAGCCTTTTGACGCCGAGTTCGATCGCCGCCTTCATCCCGTTGATGAGTGCCTCGTATTCCGCCACTTATGGGACGCGGGAAGTTGAGTCCGACTGCGTAGCACAGTCGGGACCCGAGTGGCGAGACGAGCACGAAGCCACTTCCGGCGCTTTTTCGTCAGCGAGCCGTCGAAAAACATGTTCCAACACTCTTGCTCGACAGGCGCAGGTGGCAGCTGGATCCGGTCCACTCAGCAGCGAAGTCCGCGAGCACTTGCGACTTGATCGCAGTGCGTGGGGCGAACTCGAGCTCCTGTCCCATGAGCTCAAGGGCCCACTTCGCGGCCTTGTTCGTGGCCTCTTTGCTCCTCAACGCCTCGCCGAGAGGGAAGGAGGTGACCACAGTAATCGGATGCGGTCAAAGTAATGTCGGAGCTTCCTTTTTGTGATGACGACCGCGTACAACAGCCTTCTGCAGCTGGGTCCAACGGGTCTTGGTGTCGGACAAAACCTCGCTGACAAAGTATACCGGTCGCTGGACTTTCAGAGCGTGCCCAGGCTCGCTCCTCTCTACCACCAGCGCCGAGCTGACCACCTGAGTGGTTGCGGCGATGTAAAGAGGAGAGGCTCGCGCTCTGCAGGGGCTGTCAGGACGGGTGCGTTCGATAGCACCGTCTTAAGCCGATCGAGCGCGGTTTGGGCCTCGGGGCTCCAAACGAAGTGTTCCGACTTCTTGAGCAGTCGATACAGGGGCAGACCCTCTCCCCGAGTCGGAGATGAACCGACTGAGAGCCGCGAGGCAGCCCATGACACGTTGCACACCCTTCAGGTTCTGGATGGGACCCATCTTCGCGATGGCTTCGATCTTCTCGGGATTGGCCTCGATGCCAGCGTTCCGAGACGCAAAACCCAAGGAGCATTCCTTCGGAACTCCGAAGACGCACTTCTCCGGGTTCAGTTTTATGCCGCACGCCCTCAGCTTCTGAAAAGCTTGATCGAGGTCGGCGACAAGGTCGTCGGTTTTCTTGGACTTCACCACGATGTCGTCCACATATGCTTCGACGATCCGACCGATGAGATCGCCGAAACATTTGATCATGCACCGCTGGAACGTTGCCCCGGCGTTTTTCAGCCCAAACGGCATCGTTACGTAACAATATACACCATACGGGGTGATGAACGCAGTCGCGAGCTGGTCGGACTCTTTCAACGGATATCTGGTGGTAACCAGAATACGATCGAGAAAGCAGAGGGTTCGCACCTAGCGGTCGAGTCTACGATCTGGTCAATGCGTGGCAACGGAAACGGATCCTTCGGGCACGCTTATTGAGATTCGTATAGTCAACACACATCCGCCATTTTCCATTCTTCTTTTTCACAAGTACAGGATTGGATAACCACTCAGGGTGGTACACCTCTTTGATAAACCCAGCAGCTAAGAGTTTCGATAACTCCTCACCGATGGCCTTGTGCTTCTCCTTGTCGTAGCGGCGCATTGTGTTGTCTCACCGGGCGAGAGCCCGGCTTGATACACAGGGAGTGCTCGGCGACATTCCTCGGGATGCCCGGCATGTCCGAGGGCTTCCACGCGAATATGTCCTGGTTGGCACGGAGGGAAGTCGACGAGCGCGCTTTCCTATTTGTCGAAAAGCGCAGTGCCAATGCGAACGGTCTTGCTGTCGGGTCGGCCGGGTTGAGCGGGATCTCCTTGATGTCCTTGGCCGGGTCGAAAAACCCGGTCGTGCTCTTGCAGTCGGGGCCCGGCCTCCTCCGCCTTCGCAGCGACAGCTGGGAGCTCGTCCTTGTGCAGGAGTGCTTCCGCGACCTCACATGCCTCGCGGTCGCACTCGTAGGCACGCTGGATGGACGTGCTCACCGTGATGACCCCCTTGGGGCCCGGAATCTTCAGCTTGAGGTAGGTGTAGTTGGGGACGGCCATGAACTTCGCGTAACACGGCCGCCCAAGTACAGCGTGGTACGCCCCGGGGAAGTCCACCACCTCGAAAGTCAGCGTCTCGGTGCGGTCGTTGTTGGCGGCGGTGCCGAAGGTCACGGGCAGATCGATCTACCCGAGCGGCACCACATGCTTGCTGGGGACGATCCCGTGGAACGGGCCCGAGTCGGTCGGACGCGGTCCCGACTGATCCCCATGGCGTCGAGAGTCTCTCCGTAGGAGGATGTTGAGGCCGCTGCCCCCGTCCATGAGGACCTTGGAGAGCCGCTTCTTGCCGATGATGGGGTCGACGACGAGCGGGGTAGCGCCCCGGGCGAGGCACGTGCTCCGGGTGGTCCGAGCGGTCGAACGTGACCGCGGAGTCGGACCACTTCAGGAAAGGGGGACGGCTGGCTCCGCGGCGTAGACCTCGCGGCGGACGAGCTTCTGCTGCCTTCGCGGCGCGCAGGCTTCCGGTCCCCCGAAGATCATGAGACAGCCATCAGGGTGGGGGAAGGCATCGTCATCCCCACCCTTGCCATCATCGTCGCCCTTGGGCGGCGGGTCGTCGCGCTCTCGCCTTCTTGGAGCTGCCGGTGAGGAACTTGCGGAGCAGCCCGCAGTCCTTGAGGGCGTGCTTGACGGGGAACGCGTGGTTGGTGCAGGGCTCCTCGAGCTTCTTCTCGAAGTAGTTGGACGCGCCCTCCGCGGACGCGCGCTTCGGCTTGCGCTCCGCCGCGGCGACAAGAGATGCCTCCTGTCGCGACGTTGCCCTTCTTCTTCTTCTTCTTCTTGGGCTGGCTGGAGGGGCCGGCCCCTCCCGTCGACTCCTCCCTCTTGGCCTTGGCCTTGAGCTTGGCCGGAGTCTTGGTGAAGATCGCCCCCACCGCGTCCTCGCCGGACGCGAAGTTGGTGGCGATGTCGAGGAGGTCCTTGGTCGTGCGTGGGCTGCTGCGCCCCAGCTCGTGCACCAGGGTCTTGTTTGTCGTCCCGGCGAGGAAAGCGCTGACGACGTCGGCGTCGGCGATGTTGGGCAGCGCGTTGCACTGCTTTGAGAACCGCCGGATGTAGTCGCGCAGGGTCTCGTCGGGGAGCTGGCGACAGTTCCGGAGATCCCACGGGTTCCCGGGACGTTCGTACGTCCCCTGGAAGTTGCCGACGAAGACGTCCTCCAAATCCTCCCAGCTCTGGATGATCCCTTCCGGGAGGTGCTCGAGCCACGCCCGCGTCGGGTCGGCGAGGTAGAGCGGGAGGTTGCGGATGATGAACTCGTCACTGTCGGCCCCGCCAGCCAGACAAGAGAGTCGGTAATCACCCAACCAAATAGCCGGGTTCGAGTCACCCGAGTACTTGGTAATGTTGGTCGGCGCGCGATACCGCTGCGGGAACGGTGCGCACCGAATGTGGCGCCCGAAGGCGCGCGGCCCCGGAGGCGGAGGGCTCGGGCTCCGGTCCTCCTCCGGGTCGTAGCGTCCACCTCGTCGAGGGTGGTAGCCGCGCATCTCAGCTTCGCGCCGAGTGCCATGGGCCTGGTCACGCCTGCGCGCTTCGAGGAGTATGCGCGCATCCCGCACTGGTCCCACGCGCTCCTTGATGGGAGGCAGGTTGCGGCCGCCCAATCCGCGCGTCGGCTGCGCTACGGACACCTCCTTGTCGTCGTGGCGGTCGGCGGAGCGTTGCAAGGCGCCCAGAGCGCGCTGCCGGGACAGCGAACTCTCGGCCTGCTGCTCCGCCGCCACCTCGAGTAGGCGCAGGAGCTCTTTGCGCTTCCGCTCGTCTTCCGGAGTCACAGGTTGCGGAAGGTCCCGCGCGAGGGCCGCTGCCGTCGCCAGATTTTGGCTGGCTCGCGGGAGGTGAAGCGGGGTGCCCGCGATGTCATGCACGATGCGGTGCTGCACATCGCGCGCTATGGTGCGGGCGCGCCCCGCGGGGGCACGCCGCTGGGCAATCGCCTGCTCCAGGAGCTGACGCTCCCGCTCGATACCGCACTCCATGTCGGCGAGCTCCCGCCTCCGCGCGAGCAGCTGCTCCAATGCTGGCGGGTCCTGCGGTGGGGGTGTAGCGCCCCCTACCACAGGCACTGGGCGTGGGTTCGGGCCTCCATCGCCGGATGGCTCGTTCCCATCATCACCTTCCCCATCGCTGGGGTCAGCGATATCTCCGTCCCGAATCTCGGCCATGAGACACTCGCGGGACGGATCGAATGTGAGCGCGTCGAAGCACTCAGCAAGGAGGTCCTCGACAGAGTCGCGGTCCTGGGTATCGGCGGGCTTCGCGCCCACAGATACGGATGTGCCAACGGCGGGACCGGGAGGTCCGGTCCGGCTAGGCGGGAAGCGGCACGCGAGCTCGTGCTCCAGTGCCTCCATAGACTCCCGCTGCCGAGGCGGCAGGAGGCTCGACGCTCCCAGGCCTCGTAGCCAGGCGGGAGTGGTGGTCCCTCAACAAGGCAGTTGTTGAGGAGTGCCAACGCGTAGAAGATACGCCGGCATTCATCTGGCCGGGGGTTTGCACCGAGGTACGCCTCGATGCGCACGGGCAGTGCTCGGGCCCCCGGTCCGCGCGAAAGGTAGACATCCGAAGTGAAGACGCGCAGCGGCTCCGCGCCGGCACTGCTGCGCATCCGCTGCAGCTCGGAATGATCCGTCAGGAAGTCCACGTCGCCGAAACGGAAGACACGGTACGGGACTATGTACGGAGTGTAGAACCGGGAAGAGGGCGCAGCGGAGCGCCTCCGGTCCCTCCCGCGGGCGCTCCCGCAAGTCGGGAGACGGCCGCGGGATGCTGGCGGCCACGAAGCCATCAGCTGGCGATGTGGTCGTCGTCGAACGCGCTGAGGTCCCCTACCTGGCGCGCCAACTGTCGGCGTTCAGTAACCGGCCGACGAGTAGATTTGTGCGCGGCTCGACGACGATCAGAAAGTATGTGTTTGACACGATGGGTTATACTGGTTCAGGCAAGAAAAGCCCTACGTCCAGTTTGAGGTTTTGCTCGTGTTGCTCGTAGTAGGGGGTACAAGCTGTGGCGAGAGAGGGATTCGCTCCCAAGTCTCTATCTCTGCGTTGTGTGTGTGTTCGCGTGTGTGAGAAAAGAGCTTTCTGCAAGCCAAAAGAACTCTCCCCCCCTCCTGGGCCCAATCCTCCCTTTTATACGACAAGGGAGAACGGTACAGATGGAGGAAAGAAGGAAAAGAAAAGAAAGTAAAAGATAAGTGGAAAGGCGGTGGAGATGGAGTCGGTCCGTCCTCGCTGGTTCCGGTGTCTTCCGCCGCAATCTTCGCGCCAGGTAATGTGATGAGGTCATCCGTGTCCTGTCTGGGCCCTGTGGAGCGCCCATTCCCTGATCGGCACTGTTATTCACTGTGGGTGCGCTGTAGGTACCTGTGGAGTTGGGTGACGGTCATTCCGCGCACAGTTACTACTGTGTAGCGTACTTGGTGCATGCATTCTCCGTTCCACGCCTGATCCGGATGCGACGCCCCCACTCCGCCGTACGTCAGGCATAGTGTACTTTCGCACCGTCCAGGAGTGGATATGGAGCGTCTTCTTATCCGAATCTGGCCGGCCGTACATCTGAGTTTGACCAATGCACCCATGCCGCTCCCGAGCTCACTTCCCGGCCGCGGTGGTCGGGTTTGCTTCGGGTCGAGGCCCTCCGTCGATCCCGACCACTGCCGAGGCATATGGGCGGCGGACGGCGGCTGGCCGGTGCTCGGTCGGAGGTGTCGCTCGACTCCGTGGCGCCCGACTCCCGCCGCGGGGAGTCGGGTTCGTTGCCACGCCCGAGCCGGGCTCCTTTGGCGCTGGACCAATCGTAGTCCTGGGTGGGGGGCCGTGCCCTATGCAGCCATGTGCGCCCGGGCCTTTAGCAGGCCGTGAGGGACGGATGCTCTGTGGGCCAAAGGCCGTTGTTGCGCCCTCCGCCCAACTGGGCCGCCACACGGGCCCGGCTTTCCATCACTCAGCTATATACGAGGCCTTTGGGTCTCGGTCAGCTTCCTTGCTTCGTTATTCAGTATGCATACCGTATAGGGTACCTAGAAAATGGGTACCCGACATTGGGCAAAACACACTTCTGGTATTCTAAGAAGAGAAACAAAAGTTAACAACCTGATTGATGAGCTTGACAAAAATGCGGAAAATACTATCTTGACGCCAAACGAAATTTCTATGAAACATTATCTCAATGAGAGACTGGCTCACATGCTAAGGGAAGAAGAAATAAATGGTATCAAAGAGCGAAGGTGAAAAGCTACTAGAGGGTGATAATAATACTCAGTATTTCCACCTAGTGGCTAATGAAAAACATAGAAAGGGTCGAATTTATAAACTACAAGATGGGAGTGGCACAATACTCGGAGATGCCAATCTCAAGAGGTATATCACAAAATACTACAAAGGGCTTTTTGGTAAACCAGAGGTTAATACTTATACCCTGGATGAATCAAAAGTAAGTGATATACCACAAGTTGATGATCAGGAAAATGAGATCCTCACTGCCCCGTTCCAGGAAGAAGAAGTAAAACATGCTATCTTCCAAATGGAGCATAATAAGGCTCCGGGGCCCGATGGTTTCCCAGCAGAATTCTACCAAAGTTTTTTGGGAGATTATGAAAACTGATCTCTTGGCCCTTTTTAAAGATATGCATGAGGGCAAACTACCTACACATAGTCTCAACTTTGGAGTAATAACATTATTGCCAAAGAAGGGGGATGCAGTTAGAATTCAAGACTTTCGCCCGATCTGCTTACTCAATGTAAGCTTTAAAATTCTAACTAAAGTTGTCACTAATAGAATTGGGTTGGTTGCTGAGAAAGTCATCCGTCCTTCTCAGACTGCTTTCATGTCTGGTCTTAACATAATGGAAGGTGTAATAATACTACATCAACCATTCATGAAATGAATCGGAAGAACTACAATGGCGTCATACTTAAAATTGACTTCGAGAAAGATTATGACAAAGTCAAATGACCATTTCTACACCAGGCCATGAGAATGAAAGGATTTTCGAAACAATGGTGTGATTGGATACAAAGCTTTGTATCTGGTGGATATGTGGGAGTTAAAGTCAACTATGAGGTTGGCTCTTACTTCCAAACATACAAAGGTCTAAGATAAGGCGACCATTATCCCCAATACTCTTTAACTTGGCCGCTGATATGCTTGCTGTTTAAATATCAAGAGCCAAGGGGGATGGTCAAATCACCGGAGTTGTTCCTCACCTTGTAGATGAGGGGTTATCAATTCTACAATATGCTGATGACACTATCATCTTCATGGATCATAACCTCCAACAGGCTAAAAGCTTCTGTTGTGTGTGTTTGAACAACTATCAGGCCTAAAAATAAATTTTGAGAAAAGCGAATTATTTTGCTTTGGGGAAGCAAAGGAATACGAAGACCAATATACTCGATTGTTTGGTTGTGAAATCGGAAGTATGCCTTTCCCATACTTGGGAATTCCAATGATTCATACAAAGCTAAGAAATAGTGAATGGAGAAGAGTAATCGAGAAATTCAAAAAAAAGCTGAGCAATTGGAAAGGTAAGCTGATGTCTGCAGGAGGCCGCCTAGTGCTCATGAATGCAGTACTAAGAAGTTTACCTGTGTTTATGATGTCTTTCTTTGAAATCCCTTGCGGGGTTCTGAAAAAGCTGGATAACATTCGCTCTAGATTTTATTGGGAAGGGGATAGTCATAAGAAAAATACCATCGGGCTAAATGGGATATTCTCTGTTTACCCAAGGACCGGGGGGGGGGGGGGGGGGGGGGGGGGGGGGGGTGTGACTAACCTTCGGGTAAGGAACATTTGTCTATTGAGTAAGTGGCTTTTTCGGCTACTTAACGAAGATGGCATTTGGCAAAGGTTGTTGAAAATAAATACTTTAGCAACAAAACACTTACCCAGACTCAAGGAAAACCAGGAGATTCTCATTTCTGGTCTGGTCTAATGAAGGTTAAGAGCGAATTTCTCATATGGGGGTCCTTTCAGGTCGAGGATGGTAGCCAAACAAGATTTTGGAATGACACTTGGTTGGATAATAACCCTCTAAGTGAACAATTTCCTTCACTTTACAACGTGGCTAGATGGAAACAGGTTACGGTTCAAGAGGTCTTAAGCTCCACCCCTCTAAACTTAACCTTTAGGCGACCCATAATCGGGAATAAGTTGAGAGATTGGAACAACATGGTCTCGAAGTTGGCTCATGTCAGTTTAACTACTGACATAGATTCTTTCAAATGGAGCTTACATGTGAATGGGAAATTCTCAGTCCATTCCATGTATAACATAATATTGTTGCAATCTAATTATAACCGAATAAAGGACCTATGGAAAATAAAACTCCCTCTCAAGATTAAGATCTTTTATGGTGCCTGGGTAAAGGAGTAAGGATAACTTGTTAAGGTGAAAGTGGAAAGGAAGCTCAAAGTTTAATTTTGTAATCAAATGAACTATGCATCACTTATTCTTTAAGTGTCACGTTGCTAGATCCATTTGGCAGATTTTTAACATCGCTATTGGGCTACCAAAGCCAAATGGTATTAGGCACATCTTGGAGGGCTGGCTCAGCCTCAAAGGGGCAAAAGAAAAACGCTTAATCCTTGTAGGAGTGGCTGCCATGTTTTGGTCGATATGGCTATGCCGAAATATTGTCTTTAACAATAAATCAATGATTTCTTTGTTACAGGTGATCTTCAGGGTACTTACTGGTATCGCTTTTGGAGAATATTGCAAAAAGAAGCCTACAGGGAGGAGGTGATGCGAGTGTGCCACACCTTGGAAGTAATCGCTATGAACATCTTCTCCAAGAATGGATGGTCGTCGCATAATAGAATTTGTGCTTCATCTTTACCTCATATGGAGCCTTACTCTTATTCTGATACTTTGTAATAATGTTGAAGTGTGGGCTGTATGCAAAACATTGCAAAAGGCCGGATGTTTTATTCCTTTATCTAAAAAAAAGTGCTAGTTAGTATTCTATATAGAAATATGGCTTTATAGTTAACTATCATCTGTGATCATTGATAAGCCTTATTGTCAATGGTCAGTCATCGCTGTGCTTTGAATATCCTCAAGATCTGGGCCTAGGACCTGACTGCGGGATGTGGTCGCCAAGGGCTGACTATAGCCGCTCACTTGATGACTTCGGAGCTGTTGCGATGCAGGGCCACTGCCTTGACCCTTGACACACTGGTGTTGCATCTATTGTACTTGGAGGTCAGCCCTGTCATGGATGCTAAGCACTCCTGGGTTGAAGTTCACCTAGTACGCTCTGACGCTCTGCAGGAGCTCAGATCCCTCATGCTGGACCGCTAGTGTCTCGGCTTCAACATGAAACGCTAGATCACAATAAGTAGTAATCATCTGATTGTTCAAAAATGGCCCACCTAGTAGGAAACATACCTAATTTTATATGGTGGACCTCATATTTGTCACATTGATGAAATATATGAAACTAAACACCACAAATCATCAAAAGAAATATCTTACTTTAAACCATTTACAGTCATGGCCTTATCCCTGGTTACTACAATCTATGTTTTACATCACGAGTTCAGATGAAGGATTATACGAAAATTTTCTTTTTAACTTCAACTCTTTTCATTAATGAATTATTATACAATCCAACTTAATGACGCAATTGCTGGCCGATCAGTGCGGCATATAAGACGATGTTCCAGGTATCCGGGACGCCGGGGACACACCAGTGGGTGCAGTCTACGTCGACGCCGTTGTACTTGGTTGTGTGCCCATCCTTCCTCAGCTGCGACATGAAGGTGATGTCCAAAAGGTACACCGGCTTCGCCATGCCCGCCAAGACTCTCCTCAAGACCGCATCCTGCGGATTAACCTGGGCATGGTAGGCCGCCGTGTTATTCAGCGGCTGCGTCTCGCTCATGCACGTCTTGCCGGACGGCGCGCCCCATTCTTTGCCGCTGCACATGGTCACCACCTTGTTAGAGCATGGCAGATCGACTCGCGGCCTCAAGTGATTGGATGTCGCAACACATGTAGGCGTACGCTTGCTGTATGATATGCGCAGTAGCAAGTTGTGCAGAGAATTTCTTACTTGCGGTGGGAGGGAGAGTACCCCTGGAAGAAGACTTTGGTGCTGGTCTGGCCGAGGTTGGCATCGATCCATCTGGCCCATGTCTGCATCCCCTTGGAGAAGGCCTGCGTCCGGTCCATGTCCGGCATAATCGTGTTGCCATACTGGACGTAGTCCCAGCTGTTGCAGAACACACACAAAATGGAGTTCAGACTTCAGACCGCGCTGGCCTACCCGAGTCAAGAAACAGGACCCGGTTAGTTTGGTTTCCAATGAAGGGCGAGGAGTTCTCAGATCATGTACCTCCTGATCGCCCACCAACGCCACGAGCCGAAGACGAGCACGTCAGCACCCCGCCACTTGTGGCCTTCGTGTACAGCATCGAGCTTGAGGACGCGACCGGCCTTCTCGTTTACAATGTCGACCAGGTAATGCGACAATTGGTAGACCAGAGTCACATTGTAGTCCTGCATCATTCGCAAAAGAAAAAAAAAAACACCGTTAGACAATGTTGTTTCTCCACCTCATCTAAGAGTAGTTTATGTTGACTATAAATTAATGATGATCTCGTATGTATCAATAGCTTAGTAAATATTAGAGACTCACTCTTAATCAAGGGCTAGCTCTTCTCATTTTCTCCTCACGTGGGATCAAAACCAAATCCTACGTGGACTAGCTCTTAGGCAAGCACTAAAGGGTTGTCTATATATATTTCACATGCATTTTCGTGGCGAATAATGGCCCTGTTTGGAAACTCTAACTCGGTTAGAGTTAGAGTTACAAACTAACTCCAACTAGCTCCAATTAGCACCTCTCCACCAGGATAGTTTTTTGGGTGGGTTAGATGCATCTAACCCTACTCTAACCCTCCCTGTTTGGATACTTTAGGGTTAGTTTGGCCTAATCTAACTCAGTCTAACTCTAACCCATGGATCCAAACAGGGCCAATAACGTTTCTTCATATAAGACTTAGAATCCAACAATCAAAACTCACTAGTTCCAACAATCAAAACTCACTAGTCTATCCTTTATTATTGGTGACGTGGCGGCTCCATGCATGCTACCTTGAAGCTATAGGGATGTTTTTTTTTTTTTTTGAGATTACACAGTACAACTCAGACACTCACAACGCACGCACACTCACCCTATGAACACACGTACGCAAACCCTACCCCTATGAGTATCTTCGAAGACTGAGCCGGCAAATCCAGAGATACGAAGTCACCCTGGCGCCTCGCTGTCGACGGGAGCGTCGCCTACCACTGAAAGCCAAATGCCATTAAATCCTTGAAAATTCGCTCCCACGGGGAGTCGAACCCAGGACCTGAAAGGTGTTACTCGGAAGCCTTAACCACTAGGCTAAGACCCCTTTCACTAAAACTCTTTGCCCTCCGAAGCTGGAGTCACGGACGCGCACCACCACGCCCGGCACAGCCCTTGGTATGTATAGGGATGTGGTATGTATAAGACCACCCGGGCAGTACCAGCTGCTCGGCCCATGACCCCTCACCGCCTATCTCCAGTCTCCCTCCTTCCCCGCGCACCTTAATAGTCTCAAACAAATTTTTCGGCGTCCCGCCAAGCTCTGAGAAAATATGACACGTACGCCACTTGAGAACTATGGCAACGTATCTTATGAGAACCAAGTTCGTGTGAGAACTATGAGAACTCCAATCTGAGCCACATGATATTGATCTAATGGGGCACATGAATTCAGGTGGGAGGGGGATTTGCAAAATCATCGCCCACTTAATCATACTTTTGCAAATTCCCCTCCCACCTCTCCCTATGCGCTCCCTTTGGATCAAGATCTTGTGGTCCAGATTGGAGTTCTCATAGTTCTCACACGAACCTGGTTCTCATAGGATACGTTGCCATAATCAAAGGGCTATATATCCTAGAAGTTGATTACTCCAAAATAAAATATTAGCTATAGCACAGCAATTGTGTTGTAACACCCAATTAATAGAGCTCGTCTCTGGGCACATGCATTTGGATGGTACGGGCATATGCATATGGTCAGCTGGCTGAACCAATCAGTTTTCACCTCGATCGATCACTTCCATTGAAGACATTTAGAACAAATCATGGCAGCACGTGCGACTCGAGAGTTCAGCGGGAGTGTAGGGCGCAGATCCCAGCCTAGCTCACAGCGAGTCAGCGACCATGCAAAGCGTTTTTTTTTTTTTTGAGATACTAACCATGCAAAGCGTTGACTAGTACCAGTACTATATGAAACGCGCGGCGCGCGGCCAGCGCAGCCCATGTGGGCGCCCGCGCGCTCACCCCGAAATGTTATCGCATGCCTGTGCGCCGGTGCAAATGCAACACGATCGCCGCTGATCGACCGATCGACGTTTCAACAACGACGATGAACGTACCCGGTCTGCATGTGTGTGCGCACTCTCAGGCGATGGATTAAGAACGACGTACCTCGAAACGGACGGTGAACGCGGGGCTGTGCCCCGACCCCCAGGACTCGGTGGTCCGGGCGGCGGGCGCGGCGGCGTGGAGCATGCACAGCAGGGACTCGTACTGGTTCACCACAGCGAGTCGCCCACGAACACCACCTTTCCCGCGCCACATCCGCAGCAGCTTGAGCCCGTCGAACCTGCGTTGCGCACGGCGGAGGGAGGAGACCCAAATCAACACGTACGATCGAGCAGAGCATCACGCGGCTATAGCAGACAGAGCAACGGCTTATATTAATGTAACAAAGGCGAACCTGGGCAGGGAGCACGGCGGGTTGGGTTGCCACCGGTACTTGAGGTACGCCGTGTCCCGGCGGCCGAACTTGCGGCAGTCGGTCTCCTTGCGGATGAACGGGCAGCGCGACGAGTCGTACAGCGGGTACGACTCGTCCACCACCCACCTGCCCGCCGTGAACACGTCGCACGAGCCGCCCGACGCCGCCTGGCCGTTCTTCGTGGAGGCCGATTCCGCGGCCGAGGCGCAATTGCAGGCAACCAGCAGGAGCACGGCCATGACGGCCGCAGAGAGCATGTCCGCCGCAACTTCTCTTCCGTCAGACAGAGTAGGAGGAGACGACAGAGAAGCGCGCAGAGCTCTTCTCTTCTTTGATTATACCGGTCGCAGAACTGGCGTGCTGCCAACTTGCCAAGGATCGATGGAGCTTGTATATTACTATTCGATCGATAGGCCCCCCCAACAGAAGAGTGGCTTAATCGCGATTCCCTCTTTTACTATACTATATAACTAGTATGGCTGCTCGCGCATTTGCGCGGCTAGATTTACTGTACTATTTAAATATTTTTATATGAGTTAAATGCACCAGAGGTCCACAAACTTATTAAAGTGTGTCAAATAGGTCCACGAACTCTCAAACTGAAACTTTTGGGCCCTTAAACTTGTTATGTCGTGCACTGGAGGTCCAAATACCTTTTGGAGAGCTCTCGCATCAGACATCACATGCCACCGTGCCCTCAGACATCATTACATTTCCGACACCGCTGAGGAATGACGTGGGTAAGTGTCGGCAGAGTTTCTGTGCCTGATCCGCACTGCGCTGATGGTACAGTACGGTGAACTGAGTGATCGTGTTGTGGGGGCGAGGGCACGTGATTCCAGCAATGCAGGCTCGCGACTTGTGCAAGCTTTGACTGCAAACGTAGCACTATGATGCGTGCCGCTGTCGCGCCTCACAGACGCGGCGCGCCCTGAAGATGCCACCGCCTTGACGAACTTGCTGCAAGAGTCAAAGAATCAGGTTGTTCGTCAGCAAATCATCCTCCTCCCCCTACCTCGGCTGTGCCAGAGATTCAATCGCATCTGAGGGCCTTGCTAGCACGTAAAGTCGGACACGAGAGCTCCCCAAGAGGTATTTGGACCTATAGTGCGCGACATAACAAGTTTACGGGTCTAGAACTTCAGTTTACGAGTTTGTGGACCTATTTGACACACCTTGACAAGTTGTGGACCTCTAACGCGTTTAACTCTTTTTATATTATACCATTAGTTTAATATAGTTTATTATTATTTATTTTATACTCTTATTTATAAATAATAGACAATAGATCGGACAATTTCTCATTGTCTCTCAATTTGAGTATGAGATGAGTCATCATTTATTGTCTTATCTAACAATGTATTTTGATTTTACTTTAGAGTGAGGTCGGTTCAAACGTGGCATGCTAAACAACTAACATATGTCATGGTTGCTACAAATAAATCTTTGTAAGGAAATGTGTCATGCTAAAAATAAGATAATGTGCCATGCTAGCTAGAATGTCACAATGTATTTTTATAACGGTGTATTTAGAAATCGGATGAAGTGTTTATTGGATATTTATATTATTCCAAAATTGAGATATTTTGGGCTCATAATGGTATGTTTGGTAAATAAAAATAAAATTAGGGATATTTTTAACTATTTTGTATAATTTGAATTTAGTTTTTTTGGACTTGTAATGAGGGTAATTTAGAAATATGTGTGAAGGGTATTTTTGGTTATTTTTTATTATTCCGAATTTAGCTTTTTTACTCATAATGACATGGTGGGTAATTTAGAAATATGTGTGAGGGGTATTTTTGGTTATTTTTTTTATATTCCGAATTTAGCTATTTTATAATATTTTTAGAGGAGTTTTTGACTAATTGTATCATAATGGCAGTGGTGGGTAATTTTCTTTTCTTATTTTCTCGGATTAACATGGAAATTTCTAGCATTTTAGAGTGAACGTGGTGGCTCCTTTTTGTCATCAAATATATATAAATAGATAGGACGCTACTCACTCTGCTATGGTTGTTTTCCGTTCACTATGTCGTTCATACAAAGATAGTTGTGTATCATCCGAGGCCCTCCAAAAGTTAATCGTGATTCCCTCTTTTGCCATGGAGGCTCCTCACTCTGATTGTTGTTTTCCGTTCACTACGTACGTCGTATATACATAGTATACCATATACAAGTTTAATCGCGTAATCAGTACTCACTACTCAGTCACAATGGCGTGTATCTACGCCACCTACATGTTTCAAAATTCAGGTACAGTCTCCCCCAAGCTAGTTGACAGGATTTATAGACTTCATGCGAAACAACAAACTTTGACATGCATATTCTGAGATATCAATCATGATTCAAAAGGCTCAGATGTCTGGAAAAGAAAATGTGAATCTATCGTACACACTAACATGTGTTGTGAATCGTATAACCGCCAGCAGGAACTGTTTCTGGTGTGACACACACTTCTCAAGACTTCAACACCTCCTTCCCCACCTTTATTTCAATTGTAAAGTCAAACTATTTACAGGATGCAATCCACCGTTGGCAGGTGATAAGCCGCGTACATAATTATTTTTACCATACCGTTATATATACTTAGCCAAGTGACCCCCTTCACCGCGTTCATGTAACAAGTTCAGGCAAAGAAGATGACTTTGGGTGCAACTTTTGTCTTCCAAAGACCTGACACAATGAACGGTGGGTGAGAGCCACTGAACTGAATTTGTATGCAGAACTAGTTTTTTTTTTTTTAGAATCTGTATGCAGAACTAGTTGTACATGTTCCATTCGAGGTCCACTTCCAAACCATTTGGTCACTGGGACCTCCTATGCATAGGTCGTCCTATAAAATTCAAGGTATAGGTCAGCCCAATAGCCCATCAAATTTGACCCACTTAAAGCAACTTAGTTTACCGACTAACCGTCAACATTTTCAAAACAACAGAGTCAACATTTTTGCCAAAAATGTTGACATAGCACATAAAAAATGTTGACACTGTGAAAACAAAATATTGACATAGTACATTCAAAATGTTGACAAAAAATTCTAATTTTAAAAAATTTCAACAAATATTCATATTGGATCTCATTTTGTAGCATTAATTCTAAACAACATCATGCTTCAAACGGATTCGAAAATAGATTTACGGTTTGGGAGAAAAATGCGATTGAAATTGAAAATCGGTTCTTTTTCTCTCCCTTCCACCTGCCTCAATAGGAAGGCGACATGTGTCAGTTTCTGGTTCCTCCCCTCTTTACCAGATTAAATCTCACGCGTTCATCAGTGTCGCACGGCTCAAACACTGACCTATCAAAAGTTAAACATAGCCCGCCGTACGTATGGGATCCACGTTGGTCACTGCCCCAGAGGCAGGCCCACAGCTGGTGGTGGGCCGAAATGATATTGGGCCGGCAGGCTGGGCCAGAAAAGGGGAAAAAAAGAAAGAAAAAAGAAAATAACACTGTAGCGTTGAGGTGTTACTAGCCGAATGCCCGTGCGCTGCAACGGATTTTAATTTTTTCTTTTTGTAAATAAAATGCATGACACACGATAAGAGAATTTTTGTTCTTCAATTGTTAGATCATCTCAGGGACCTTTGCAATCAACCGAGGCCTCTGCAAATAACAGAATGTATACACTGTTACACATAAGGCTTTGATGCAAAACCAAAGATTTAAAATCAACAATAAGCACTCGCATGAACTCTGCATAGCCTATGGTTTAATTATCTAATTAGTGCTCCACATCATCTCATCACTTTGTCAAGCTTTAACATAGTTGTCTTGAGAACAAAATCAATGAAATAGCAACATTGGTGAAAAGTGAAATCTAAATTCTTAGTCTTTCCCATTTCATTCACGAGACTGCTCAGCTAAGCTTTTGGGTTCATACAAATTTTTTCAATGGAAGCATCTCTAGGAGTACTTTCCATGCTTCATTTTAAATTCCAAATATCTTCTTCTCTCCATTACTTTGAATTATTACTACACTATACTTAGATTAACATTTCATTACTTTCTTTATTAGAATGCAAAAGTTGAGGTTGCATCTAATAATACTGCATGTATAATAAATCTTATCATCGTTGTAAATCCAGTCCCTCAAAAGATAAAAGTGCATGATAAAAAAAGGGACGTAAATAGCTCTGAACCATATCCAGAGCGACAGTGTTTGGATTTGATACTAGAAAAATGGCGCAGCCTTGCCGCGCTGGATTGCCCGCAAAATATAATTCAACCAATTTAATACACTTGCATGCAGATAGTCTTATTTTGGATACAGGGGTCGTTCTATGTTGAACCTGTGCCCACTGAAATATAACAGAAATTTTCATATCTCACGAACCCCATGAAGGCTCAGACATTATTTCTGCACTGAGAGCTGTACTCCAATTTATTTGTGAGAGCATAATGTTATGTTTTTTGGAGCATAATATTATGTTTTTCAAAATTCAAGGATGGGGCCTATTTGAAAAGGCAGGGGAGGAAGGAAATTGCACAGAACTTAAATGAAACAAATTCAAGCAAGCAATGTAGTTTATTAGACAACAGAAGTATGCAAAAAAAAAAAGTATGCTTCTTAATGTTTCCACAACTAAATAAGGATCGATATTTATATGCTTATTCAGGTTCAAGATACATTACAATTTTGGTTAAAAAAAAAGCGTCAAGCATACTGATGTACATACCTATCAAATGGATAGATCCAACAGCCGTGCCGAAAAATAAAGCATAAAAAATCAGTCTATATGCATCGTAAAAGGAGATAAATGTTAGTTGTAACAGTAAGGTATCAACATGTACTTCCAATTTCATTGGGAATATTATGGAGAAAAAAAGAGAGCATATCACCCTATAGAGGACTGGAAAATTTTATTGTAGCGCAATATATTGGTATTTGCGAACAGAAAAAGAAATTTACAAATGCAATATTATGCACGTATATCTTCAGCGAGAGTAACTATGTAACTCAGAAACCACCTAAAATATTTTTTCCCTTGAATCCACACAACATATTTAATTACAAGTGTCTAATGGTTGTATGAGCTTGAGCAACTTGTCTAGGGAAATCACAACAAATAATCATCAGTAGATTTGATTATAATAAAAACTAATTGTATTTGTTACCTTGCATAAACCATTTGACTTTCTAGAGCATAGAGGTTATCATTTTGCTTGCTCTCACATAGCCATAATCAATATAGTTTGGAATTGTTGAAATATATAAGCAGTATTAAGGTTTCATAGTAGAGAAACCCAGTAAGTAGGAAGTATATATACTATGAGTATTTGCAAGTAAACAGTTTACATTTAATCTCTGGAGGCTCACTACAAATGCATTTTCTCCTTGACATTAGGGGGCAAATGGACAAGCTCAGCAGTGATTTTTCTCAATCTTTAATTCATAATGATTTATACTTTCATATGACATTATTTAACCTGCAGTTTTTTCAGCTGCTGCTTCATCAGTTAAGGAATAAGCTTGGTCCCTTGTAGGCATAATATCTCAGGCTTGGGGTTAAGCCAACACAGTGTGGTGGTGAATGCGATGTCAAACATAGAGCTCGTCTCACATATCTGAGTCATTGCCTTGGCGCTGCTAGCTTTCAACATAAAAAATGGAATTTTATACAAGCTGAGGCTCCAAAACCTGCACGTCAACGTTGCTAAATCAGCATATAGAAAGATACATATCGGTGTGGCAAAAGCAAGCGCAGGCACTGGGACGAAGCATTACATAGCTGCATGAGGTATTCATGGTAGGGAGGGCAGGGCAGCTTTGAAGGGGGTAATGTGCACGTGAGGTCGATTTTACCTATCCACTTGATTGCTGTGTCCTGCCTCTCGAGCTCATTAGCTGCACAAATACCAATAGGCAGCATATATCAGAGCATCAAACGGGCCGGCTTCTTGCAGCACCACCGGCCTTTGCATCAGCCATCCACGACGATGGCACTACTCATCGTCTTCCTTGCACTCCTTTCCTCCAAACATCACTGGACGCCCTTCTCTGCGGCCATTTTTCACTACGCGTGGCCTCTCCACTGTCCTGCACCTATGCGCGCTAGATCGATCTGGCGACCCACCTGGAGACGAGTTTGGGAGATGAGGTGGAATGGTGCTGGTGGACATGCTAGGATCGGTGGTGGCTGGTGGGTAGCAGCGCGAGGCAGAGGACGCGCTCGGATAACGATCGATGTTCGGAGGCGGCGGTGGTGACGACCCGGGGCCGGGGGAGATCTCAGGCGGGAAACGAGGACGCGGACGCAGGAGGGAGAGGCAGAGGACGACAACACCAGAGAGTTCGGGAGAATTCGGGGCAGTAACGAACTGGGCGCAGACCCGATCCGAACCATATCGACGGCCAGTATCACGAGTTTGACTTATCTCACGGTGCTCGTTAACGGGTTGACGTGGATATATCCATCGCCCGCGAATGCGACGGCATTGGGATTGTAAGAGATTACAATTAACATGAACAAACCAACTATGGAAAAGACCATAGAAGGAGTATCAAGCGTCCAGGCTGGTTCTGAGAAGGGTTTGGCACTACGTTATCAACTCAAGTTTAAGCTTACGCTGTAAAGTTTCGCATCAATTATGTCAACCCATACTTTGTGTATCCACGAAGAAACCTACTGCCACATCTATCCACGAAGAAACCTACTGCCACATCAAAGCTGCCTGCGAAGCTCTTCACTCTTCCATAGCAATACTTTCATCCAAAATATACTTTCCGTTGTCAGGGGAGAATCGCATGAGCCAGGAACTCTCAATCATGTCACAAAATTGGATAATCGAACTAATTAATTTGCATCTCAATGATCAATTCTATTTTCAATTGCGATACCAAATGTAAGATGAAGCAAAATCACCTCTCAAGGTGGGGAAGCGCTCATGTGCCTGCCATCACTGGTAGTCCCGTTTCTTGAGTGGATCTCTTCCCATGCCAGCAACCCGGCATCAGCTGCCTTCCTCTACGCCTATCCGTACATGAAGCCGGCGTTCACCGGCAACATTCTTCGAGTTCCGCGTCTTGAACGGTCGCACCAATGTTGCCGTCTCCATTGGTCAGGCCTGTCTTCCGCGACTGTGTGCTGCTTCCTCATCGCCATCACTGCTTGCGTTTGTTCGCCATTAACATCGCGAGACGTATATGCTAACCATGTTTCAGAATGATTTGAACTCAGTCATCTCGCATCAGATTGGAGAGGGCAAGTGTGCGGGAGGGCGGATGGGAATGGCTGGGGAAGCCGCGTGCACGTGGGAATGGATTGGGGAGGCAGGAATCTGATCGATTTGGTTCATCAGCGAGAGAGAGAGACGGGAAGGTTCTGGAGACCAAGCCCGCTCGAGACGGGAACGGCAACAGATAGAGAGACGGGAAGGTTCTCGAGATGAGAACGGCGACGTGTATTCACCTGGGCCCACCTGTCGGCGCAAATTGAACGCACGGGGTGCTAGCGTGACGGACGACGACGACACAGCATCACAACTCGCGTTTTTAAGAGAAGTAAAGACATACAACTGTAATCCAGTTTTTGTCTTCCAGCTTTTTTTGAACCTGACCACCTCGTAGAGACTTGGACCAATTTCTTTTGGAGATGTTCCTTGCAGCCACCTTCTTGCAGAAAAAGAGCAGTGTATCCATCTCCTAGGCGGGAGATGATGGAATCTCTGGTTAGTACAATCTATGTTTTACAGCTCGATTTCGGATAAAGGATCATATGAAAAAAATTCTTTTTTGAACTTCAACACTTTTCATTAATGAGTTATACAATCCAGCTCAATAACGCAATTGTTGGCTGATCAGCTTGGCGTACAAGACAATGTTCCAGGTATCCGGGACGCCGGCGACGCACCAGTGGGTGCAGTCCGCATCGTTGCTGCCGCCATTGTACTTGCTGGTGTGCCCGTCCTTCCTCAGCTGCGACATAAAGGTGATGTCCAACAGGTACACCGGCTTTGCCATGCCCGCCAAGACTCTCCTCAAGACCGCATCCTGCGGGTTAACCTGGGCGTGGTAGGCCGCCGTGTTATTCAGCGGCTGCGTCTCGCCCATGCACGTCTTGCCGGACGGCGCGCCCCATTCTTCGCCGCTGCACACGGTCACCACCTTGTTAGAGCACAGACGATCGACTAGCAGCCTAAGTGTTTGGAAGTCGCAACACGTATAGGCGTGCACTTGCTGTACGTATGATGTGCAGTAGCAAGTTGTGCAGAGAATTTCTTACTAGCGGTGGGAGGGAGAGTACCCCTGGAAGAACACTTTGGTGCTGGTCTGGCCGAGGTTGGCATCGACCCATCTGGCCCAGGTTTGCAGCCCCTTGGAGAAAGCCTGGGTCCGGTCCATGTCCGGCATAATCGTGTTGCCATCCTGGATGTAGTCCCAGCTGCTGCAGGACACACGCAAAATGCGAGTTCAGACCGGCCTGGCCTACCCGAGTCAAAGAATGGGAGGACCTGGTTCATCTGATATCCAATGAAGGGCGAGGAGAGGAGGAGTTCTCAGATCACGTACCTTCTTCTCCACCACCAACGCCACGAGCCGAAGACGAGCACATCAGCGCCGCGCCACTTAATGTGGCCTTCGTCTATAGCGTTGAGCTTGAGGATCCGCCCGGCCTTCTCGTTTACAATGTCGACCAGGTAATGCGACAAGTGGTAGACCAGAGTCACGTTGTAGTCCTGCATGCAATATTTGTCACTTGAGAGCGTACCCAAAGATAGAAACAATGATGTCTCTTCACCTTATTTAAGAATCCACATATAAGAGGTTATATCAACTCTAAATTGATGACTGATCTCGCATAGTATCAGTATCTTTGTAAAAGCTAGAGATTGACTCAATCAAAAGAGTTAGCTCCTCTCTTTCTCCTCTCTTTCTTTTCTCTAAATCTTACGTATGCTATCTCCACGGGCAAGGGGTTATCTATATATCTTTCACATGCAATTCCACGGGCAACGGGGAATTAATAAACGTTTCTTCACGGGATAATAGCTTGGAATCCAACAATTGAAATTCACAAGTCTATCCTATATTAATGGTGACGTGGCCGCCTCTCGTCTTCCTCACCGCCGGCCTACCCCTCCATGGCCAGCTCCCGTCCTGTGAGAGGATACACACTACTCAGTCTCTAAGACGCTCTCCTCCGTGAATGGTGCAGTACACGTACTCTTTTTGGAGAGTGGTGATAACACCCAATGTGCTCGATCGTTTGATTTCCCATACAGCGCGCATGCACGTGCATATCCATGGTCAGCTGGTTGAACCAACAATTTCACCTCGATCACTTCCACTGGTCGAGTTAACAATCGCAGCAAGACCACTTACGTTCTGACACGGACGCACTTTAGAATGCGTCGCAGCTCGTGCCACGGACGCGCACGTCACGCAAGAGCACCCAGTAGAGAGTGTAGGGCGCAGATCCCAACCTCACGACGACCCATGTGTTTGACTATACTATCGAAATGCACGGGGTGGTGCGCGCATCGCACCGACGCCGCGCAGACAACGCCGCCTACGTAGCCCCTCCATCTCACGCATTTCCATCCTTCGTTCCCCGGCGCAGGCGCCCGCTAGAGGCATACTACGTACGTACCAGAATCGGCGATTGGCGACCGGGCGACTCAACCTCACCCGCCGACACTTGTGACAACGACGAAGTTTGTGAAGCGGCCACGCGAACAGTTAGCGACATGTACGGCACCAGCACTCACGTACCTCGAAGCGGACGGTGATCGCGGGGCTGTCCCCCGACGTCCACGACGCGGTCGTCCGGGCGGCGGGCGCGGCGGCGTGGAGCATGCAGAGCAGCGACTCGTACTGGTTCACCACCAGCGAGTCGCCCACGAACACCACCTTCTTCCCGCGCCACATCCGCAGCAGCGCGAGCCCGTCGAACCTGCGTTGCGCAGGGCGGAGGAGAGAGCCAAATCAACACGCCGAGCAGTGCACATTGCAAAAACGTGGCAAACGAGCAGAGGCAGAGCGAGCCTGGGCAGGGAGCACGGCGGGTTGGGTTGCCACCGGTACTTGAGGTACGCCGTATCGGGGCGGCCGGACTTGCGGCAGTCGAACTCCTTGCGGACGAACGGGCAGCGCGCCGAGTCGTACAGCGGGTACGACGCGTCCAGCACCCAGCTGCCCGCCGTGAACACGTCGCACGAGCCGGACGCCGCCTGACGCCGCAGGTCGTTCTTCGGGGAGGCGGATTTTGCAGGCGTGGCATTGCAGGCAACCAGCAGGAGCACGGTGGCCACGAAGGCCGCACAGAGCGTGTCCCGCCGCGGCTTCATGTTCCTGCGCCGAGCAGGAGGAGACGTCGACACAGCTGCGCGGCCTCCACGGCTGGGAGAGGTCTTCTCTTCTTTATACTAGTTGCAGACCTGACTAGTTGCACGATTGCCGTGCCGTGTTGCCAACTTGCCAAGGATGGAGCTTGTATATTATCCAAGGTCCCTCCAAAAGAGAAGCTTAATCGCGATTCCCTACTATGGAGGCTACTCACTCTGATAGTTGTTTTCCGTTCACTATGCATGTCGTACACATACAAGGTAGTTTACTTTTTTGAGGCTTATGCTTTGGAGCGTAATCAGTACTCCACTCAGCCACAATGCTTAGTTTACCTTGCATTTGTACCACATACATGTTTCAAAATTCAGGAACAAAGCTCCCCCGAACTAGTCGACATCATTTTAGAGCCTTTATGTGAAACAATAATCTTTTACATGCATCTTAGAAATCAATCATGTTCCAAAAAGGCTCAGATGTCTGGAAAATAAAATGTTAACCTATTGTAGACACTAACCCTTTTTTTTCTTTGGGGGGGGGGGGCGCACTAATATAGTGAATCGTATACCGCAGCAGGAACTCCATTCCAGATGAAAGGTTTCTGATGTGATACACTTCTTAAGACTTTCAAGTTTCAACAACTCCTCCCCCATTTTTATTTCAAATGTAAAGTCATATTTACAGGATGCAGTCCACCGTTGGCAAGTGAGAAGCCGCATTCATAATTTATTTTTACCACATGTACTGATATATATACTTACCGGAGTGACCCCCTTTAAAGCAAAAGGATTACACAGGCTTACGATATGAAGTCGGGATCACTGGAGTGCCTGGGCTTCAGCTCATTATCTCACTGGATCATCTCATGTGCAGCAGGAGCAGCTCTGGCTTCTCCACGAGGCTTTTCCACTCGTTACAGAATCTTGCAACTGTTGCGCCATCAACAACTCTGTGATCGGCGCCAACGGTAACCTGTATGTCATAGAAAGGGTGTTGCCATAAGTGTAAGCCGAGGAATGCAGATGTGAAGCATGTGATGTGATATTCATACGTTGATTATGGACGAAGGGTAAACGTTGTTGTTATCATCAAAGCGTGGAAGCTTCTGAATGCGCCCAAGGGCAATGATGGCTACTTCAGGCAGGTTCAGCAGTGGAGACCCAAACTTGCCACCAATCGCGCCAATGTTGCTCAGAGTTAGGGTGCCACCTTCAATATCTGCACTGGTTAGCCTGTTGTGAGATGCCATCTCATGCAATCTTGCCAATTCCTTCGTGATCTGTTGCGATCAGGTCAAGATGATTAGAAGTTTGGCAGACAGGCACAAACTAGACATGTAAAGTGAAGCTGTGACTGGTCAGTCTTTAGGTTTTATGGTCAAAGTGCAACTGCACAGTACTTGGCGGATCAATTAACGTAAGTGTCAGGTTGCATAACTGAATAGCATTTTCAGAGGGCTAGTCAGCTGAATGTTCCAACTTCTCAGACAACAGGATTCTTCAGACTTTAGAACTCAATGTCATTTCCGACAAAGCGAAAGTTTAATTTCAGAGACTATTCTAATCCAGATCTAGTACATTTATCAGTCCTATCTTGATGAAACATGGAAGTGACATCCAAAATTTACTCGTAAAGCATCAAAGGGTTTGGAATGCAAGCATAAAAAACAATTATTTGCTAACCTCCAATATTGAAAGAGACTGCACTGTCTTAATGTTTGGTACGACCAATCCATGTGCTGTAGCCATTGCTACCCCAATGTTGTGAGATCCTACAAAATAATCGACAGCATGTCACGACCGTAAGCACAATAAAATTCCGTTCAGGTTAACAATGACATAATGTGTCTTAAGTGTGTCATGCATGGAACAATGCAATTATTATTCAATAAATTTAATAACATGATTCATTGATGCAAGCATCAAAGACCACAATCCTGTAAAAGAAACAACTGCCCAGTATTCAAATGCACGTCTGAAGTATGTCAGCCAAATCAAACATTCTGTAAATTTCTAAAAATCTAAGGATATGAATACCAATTGACATCTTATTTGAATGAATGATCACTGGGCTATAAGCTTACTCATTAAGCATCCCTGACACGAATAAATCCTTTAGACATTATTTTGGTCCTGATTTTGATGATATGAAGTGCATGTTTTGAGGAACAGAAGTACAATTGTTAGTGTAAAGAGATTAATGATACTTGTCTTTTAAGTACTAGTTAAATGAGTAAATGGGAAATATGAGCATATAAGAGTCTATACGGTGGGGGATTCTGAACTTTTTTATTTATTTATTTTGAATTCTTTCCCTGATGACAGGAAATAATACTGGAAAGAACACCTCAAATATTGAATACCTTTAAGTACAACTTCATTGGTTTCTTCAATGAGAGAGCTGTTCAACAAAGGATATTTACTCAGTGCCATAGAAAGTGACTTTATAAGGAATGGAAGGAAGGTGTGCTTGATAGTATGATCTTTGTTCTCATTTTGGAATGAGGCCTTGAGTTTTACAAGAGCATCACAATTTATTTCCTCAAGATAGTGAAAATGTGGAACTTTTGCAGCCAGGCTCATTGATTTGACCATGGACCTCTGGTATCCTCTGCAGAAAGAGGTGATCAGGTTTCAATTATAGGCTATACGACACTGCATGATACCACTCATAATAAAGCAGACATCACAAAAACTTTCATGGTACCTGAGAGGAATTTTCTTATCCCCATAGCAATGTACATCAAGTAAAGATTTCTCTTCCTCCAGTAACTGAACCTGTCCAGTGCTATCTTCGAAAACAGGAGACGATTCTTTGTACAAACCCTTGCTGACAGCATAATTCAACACATCTTCTTTCAAAACCCGACCATCTTTTCCAGTTCCTTGAATCTCATTTATGTTGAGTCCATACTGCTTCGCTAGATGCCTAACAGCTGGCGTCGACAGAGTTCCACTGGGACTACTGTCTTCGCTTGAAGGTCGACAAGAATCCACTCCAGGAGAGTTATCAGGTTGTGGAGCTATATTATCATGCCATACAATTTGGCTATCACCCACAACCATATTCAGTAAATTTTCACCAACCTAAAGTGCACATAGGTAAATTTAGGTAACAATTTAGTGGAAATGCAAAAATAAAACGACTTGGGTAAGGATAAGTGAGGGAAAATAAGTTTCATCAACTTAAGGAGCTCAATCTCTGTTAAGTTCGCAAAAATAACAACCAGACACACTTGAGATTGGTAAAGCATGACAGTAATTTGGTCAGATAATTTAGGGAACGTAACATTCAGAAAATGAATATCATATTTACCTTCACTATGTCACCAGGGCCAAAGTGAACCTGATGTACTTTTCCCTTGAAACGACTTGTTATTTCAATAGTTGCTTTGTCACTCTGTACTTCACAGAGCGGCTGGAACTCATCTACTAGGTCACCCTGCAAAATCAACAAGTCACAAAAGTCAAATCAATTCCACTAAGATCTAACGACATGAATGCTAACATTTAGAGCACCTGAGTAGCATGCAACCTGAGTTCAATGCGAATAACCAGGCTAAAATTAAAATAGGTTGGATGACAAAATTAACATTTAGATGGATGCAAAATTAATTTGTATTTAAAATTTCATTCCACCAATAGCATTCAGATTGTTTGCTGAAGCTTCGAGTAACATCGATTCAAGTTCAGTGAGAATTCTAATGCAATTGACAACAACCCTCTTCCGAGAAATGAAACCCTATTTTTGGATCATGATTAGTTTGTTTAAAATTAAAAGACATGATAGGAACAAGTCTTCGAAAAATTAATCCACAGCCCAGATTGTGCACGGTCAGAGCATAGTAAGAGCTGATAAAAGCCTCTTATACCTGGAATGCAATAGCTTGTGCATTTCCTAGAAAAGGATGTTTAGTTATCCTACTTTGTTTAGAATATACGATAGTATTAATTTATGCATGCCAACCTTAATTACAATCTAAACAGGGTTTATGTCACAAGAAAATATTTAGAAACGTCATCCTATATATGGCGCGAAATGACTAAATCCAAACTTTTCTGCGACTGAACTGGTGCCTATTTACTAGTTACTAGACTAATTCAAATAGTATCTTGTTATCTTATGACAGAGTTCTGCAAACATTGCCTCTAACACGCATATCATTTCAAATGAGAGGAGTCAAAAGTCCACCTAATTAAACCAATAGTTTTCTCTGGAGAATTTTCAATTCTGATTCCAGAATTCCGCGTAGAAATTAATAAACTTCATGACGATGAAATAGCTGGTACAAGTACCACAGCTGTGTAGTCCTCCACAGTAGTGTGACTCAAATCCCCTTCCCCAAAGCACAATTCTGAGTAGAAGCAGCAGTGCTGCACGCGGGCCTCGGCCTCGCACTCACCTCGGAGACGAACCAGCGCAGCAGCTCGCACTCGGCGATGCCTTCCCCGGTCTGCGCCAAGGGGACCTCCACCAGCTCAGCCGCCTCCCCCGTCGGCGCCGTCACGGCGGAGGCCTCGCTCGCGAACCACCTCCTCCCGTCCCCCGTGCAACGCCCCTGCACCAACCACAATCAGAACGCGCCGTGGGCGCGGACGAGAAGGCGGGGGAGGTCACAGCGAACTTACGTCGCCGAGGAGCCGCGCCGGCGACGCCAAGGACGCGGCGGCGGGGGACCGGAGCTGAAGAAGCCGCCGGAGCAGCGGCGAGGAGGATTGGGGAGAGGCGGGTCCCACCAGCGGCGGAGGCGGACACAAAGCCGGCGGCGAGGCGCGCGGGGGCGCGGCGACGGCGGGGCGCAGCAGGCGGCGGGAGCGGGAGGCGAGGCGGGTGCAGGCCATTGTTGGGGAGGCTCTCGTCTCGTCGCGCCTCCTACTTGATGGAGCTGGATTTTGGATTGGTTGGCGCGGCGCGGCGATGGCTATGTATATAATTGACGGGGAGGAAGAAGAGTGCGGGACTCTCCTCCGATCGCGAGCACTGCCTGCTCCGGAGTGGGACACTGTCTACCTGCTGCTGTGCTACATGGAAAGCATGGGGCAAAACAACGACTGAGCTGGCAGCCTCAGCGTCCCGCGGCACCCCCCCCTTCCATCAGAAATGCTACTTCGGTGCACATTTTTCATGTTTTGTTTCTCTAATAAAGACGATGTTAACATTGTAACTGTAATTGTGCGAAAGAGTTCATAAGTCACAATCTCCCTACTTAACCAATATTTTTTTTCGAAACATTTCTCCCTACTGAACCAATTATTTTTTTCGAAACATTTTTCACACGCAGACCCGGCTCCCCGTCATGCGCTGGAGTTAATTCAATGAAGTTGGCAAGATTTCTCCCTGGAACCAAAAGATCACT
Source organism: Eragrostis nindensis (assembly GCA_012490785.1). Classification (NCBI taxonomy): domain Eukaryota; kingdom Viridiplantae; phylum Streptophyta; class Magnoliopsida; order Poales; family Poaceae; genus Eragrostis; species Eragrostis nindensis. The sequence continues at coordinate 28,445 of JAAXCT010001833.1, forward strand.
CTAACCTATGCCTTTGTATTTTTTTTTCCTAGATAATATTATATATATAGTATGTTATAGCAGGCCCGTAATGGCCTGAAAAGAAAAAGAGAGTATTGAAAACGCCATTGTTTCAAAGGAAAACTGAAAAGGGGAAGGAACAAAAATAAAGAAGCAAAAAAACAGAGTTTGCAATCTGCGCCGTACGCAGCACATACTGATGTGCCGGCGATGGATCAACGCTCAAGACTCCGTATCGTCGGCTCCGCGAAAGGGCCGTGCAGTCATGTGCCGGCGATTTCCATGTACGTGACTAGTAGGTCAGACCAGAGGTGATTGGCAGTTGTAGTTATTAATGTTTTTTTTTTTTTGAGATGTTGTAGTTATTAATGTAGACATCGCTGAGACAGTGGAAAGAGAGTAGGTGAGAAACGAGAAATTTCTGTTAGTCTATCCAAACAAAGAAAAATAGACATATTTAACATACCTATGAAATTTCTGTTGAATTTGATGCTTGTCCAGGCGAGCGGACTCGACGCAAAATGATGAAACACGTCCATCCATCGAGTTGAACCCGATGAGTATGTTCTAATGGCTGTGCAAATTTATGATATTGTTACTTTGAGATTGAATGAGCAAGAGAAAATTGTTCCAAGGATAAAATCAAACCCTTTTAACTGAAATATTTTAATAGATCACAAATCGATTTTCTTGAGGCATATGGAGTTCATCAATACGGATTATGAAGCATAAAAAGGAAAATGAAGCCGTTATGGGAGCTATATGGATCATCCCCTTTGAAATGAAATGCTTTTGGAAAAAGTACAAAGGATCAGTGACAAGGATCTCCACAGCATACACAGCATTCTATCTGTCTATATATTGCTAGACATCTCCTGGTCTCCAACACTAAAGGTCAGAGTAAACTTGACATCTCGCAAATGTAGCCTCTGGCTAATTCGCCTGTTTAAACGACACCACATGTGTAGGTACACAGTTCTACTGGTCTTTAAGTCTCAATATGACCGTGCCGCAAATTTCGCATCACTTGGTGGATTCTACTTATTCGAGCCGCTCCATCTGCCGAAGGGAAAAAAAAAGGTCAGTATCAACCAAGCCTGACTCAGAATCATACCTAGATATATTATGCTCCACCCACCCACCATCTATTTAATAATCTCCAGTACTCATGAACATATGCATTTCGGTAACATTTATTATTCACTACGTATTTCTGTAACTCTACAGCAGATGCTTCCAATTCCACTTGCCGTGCTATAGTTACAACTCAATCAAGAATACGTTATTCAGATAAGGAACATTATGAGAGGCAGGCACAGCAAAATCCAAGTACCTTCCAAAGGCCATCATTCAGATAGTGCATGTTGTCAACACCAATTCCTTTGTTGATGGTCTTTCTACAAAGAAGATCAGGAGTAGAGTCAAGACTTAGTAGATGTGATTATTGGGACGCAATGTTAATGATAGCTAATTTCTGTGAGCATATCTACAACAAGCTCTTTTTGGGAGACATCAACAGAAAATATAATATGGCTAGTAATAAAGAAACCAGCACAAGTACACATCAATCACTAGGATAAAAAAGTAATGAACACTCAAAAACCAGAGCGATGAAACCAGCACGCAAGGTTCACTCTATTTATTAACAAGGATAAAAGACTACAAAGTAAAGAACTGAACAACATTTCAGAAGAACTTACATGTCCTTTGCTGACATCTTTGTAAATCCAATTGCCAATGCATGCTGCTTGCCTTCAGCCATTATTGCCTGGCAAAAAGGATTTGAAAAGATAAGGTAAGATTGGCTATAAGCAAGTTCAGGGGAGGAAGAAGCTTGTACTAAGAAAATAATGAATTATGGTGCATAAACCAACCATATAAAGCAAACGTATCTTACTACTGACAATTCATTCTTTGTTTCTCGAACACTGATTTGCATACCAGGGAACCATACCAAAAATAAGCAAATGTTATTGCAAACCATAGCTGCCTAGCAAGGCTTATAAACATTTGAGATAGTTAATAGAATAAGTAGTTTACCACAGGTGTTTCCTGCTCAACTTCTTCATCCAAGGCACCACCAGGTGATGTCAATCCGGGACACATTATGTTTGCGCCAGACAGAACAAATTTTATAGCACCTCTGTCCACTTGGAATTTCTTCATGATATCAGGATCTGATCAAATGTAACCATAGTTTCCATTATAAATTAAAGTTATACCACAGGTAAATTATTACAGATAGGCATGGCAATTAGAGCCAAACACATGATGCGGAATCATGGTAAAAAAGTGTGCAGAGACGAAAATCCAGGAAATCGGAAGGATGAAATACACTGATGAAGAAGACGCAGGGTTGGCATGTAAGGACCATCACGGATATTGAAAAATAGTGGGACATTATTCACCACCACAAGATTCAGATGATTTTGGCTGCAGCAAGAAAGTAAGAAAGAAACTGCGATCAGTGAAAGGAGACACAATCTTGCAGATGAAACAAAGTTGAAATAGTCGTGCTAAAAAGAATAAGTGCCTTCACCAATTCTGAACTTTTATATAACTGTTAAGAAAAAGGCAATTTTTCATTGTCATTGCAAATATGTATAGTTTTGGTCCCTTATTTGCCACTGATGTGTGAACGACAAGTAGGACGCACAGTGTCACTGACAGTGGCAAATAAGAGATTATGCGAAATTGCATTGGCAAGGAAAGAAAAGAGGGATTGTCAAATGATTCTGAGTATGTATATCACAGTACAAATATAATGACTGGCCAACAAGTATGAAGAAAAAGAAGCTACTAACCATTTAACAACAATCATGGGTGACTTCTTTGGAAGCAAGTCATCCAGCAAAGGTTCAAGACTTGGGTACTGCAATGAAGTTAATTATGGTAAGGTACACATCAGATTTTGTAACTAACGTAGAAAGGAAACAGATTCTTTGTAATAACACAACCTCATCAGCAATACTTTGCCGAATCCTTCGCTGTACAGAAGCCTTAACTTGGTTCTGCCCAGATATATCTTCTGAAGAGAATCTGGAGTTCAAAAATACATAGTTTGTGTTAAACTGCCAGAGAACTGCAACTTGCACAGAGTATAACAATCTTCCATCAATGTCATATGCTTACAGCGATCTGGGATAACTTTATGCACAAGGCAAAATGTCACGGGGTAAGTAGGTAGGTATCTCTTGTACTTTCGACAGTTGTTTTCGTTTTGTTTACTAATATATAATTAGCACAGTAGGGGCTTCCCCTACTGTAATTTCCTCAAAAAATAATCCATGGGGTGTGAGTGTCTAAGCGTTAACATTTCTTTGCACAAGAACCACAAGTCAGTAATTAGGTACAATCATAGTGGTTCAACATGTAACATTCTAGAAGCTAGCAATGACACCACATCATTCATAATAATCTTGTTCCTGGCCAAATTCAAACATTAGTGAACTACACTTCTATTTTTAATATCGTAAATTGGTATCAACAAAAAATGTCGAAACTACCTGCAGGGCCGTCACCCGTGATTATAAATATACGTGAAATTCACATATCCTACATATATTTCAATTCACTTTAGATTTAGACAGGTTAGGCTAAATGATTTCTATTGTAATCCTAATTGAATAAGGATCCTTATATCCCTATGGAGGAGAACAACATATATAGCCACAGAAACATATTACCAAAGCAACCATGCAATATCATTCAAAACAAATAGAAGCAAGAATGGTGAACGGGTGTATGAGAGGATTGCAGGCTAGGATATTCCGAAACCCTCATTGCTGTAGGGGAGGATTTCAAATGTGCCACTTCAAGCCAGAGCTGACCAGCACGGTATGAGTTGTAAGAGAAGCCTAGTAACCGAAGCATGAAAGCCACGGTGACAAAAGCACTCCAGAGGGATGTGGTTTCAAGCAAGTGCAGCATGTAGCACTTCGGTAAGCAAAGCATCAACATGATAAGCATGAAAATACACAGTAACAAATGTCATAAATAAAAACTTAGAAAGTTCCTCTACGAGTTGAATGAAAAAGTCCTACAGAACAGCATATTTGAAAGATCCCCTAGTGAAGCTTGACAAGGAAAAGGCACCAGTTTGCTCTTAACCCCAAAGTGTATCCTGCCACTTCTCTCCGGTTAGTACCATAATCCAATGAGAGGATGCAGCATGTTATTTTACTAGTTGTGTCTACCTTCGAAACCAAGCAAAGATGCCTAGGTACAAATTACTTGTGCAATTCAGCACTATAGCTTGTTCGAGAATAAGTTTTTTTATTCGAGAATAAATCACATAGCTTCACCTCAGCCACCCATAAACTAAATTCCTGACGAAAAAATAAGTATCTATTGTACTGCATAATCGAAGCATGAATCGTATTCACATGGAAACGGTACAAGTCCCCCAACATTCCATACATACACTTCAATAACTCCAGCCACCCCCCGTGTCAACATTGCTACATGAATACTCGATGCAACACCACATTGCAAGCCACACGGATCAAGAACTGTATCTGCACGACCACTAATTCGGCAACTTTGATTCCTCAAATCCGCACACTACGCTCCAACACAAGTCTAATATGCCAAAGCAAGTGGCGATCTGCATATCTCTAATCCAAAGCCTCAAAAGGAAGCAACAAAAATAAGGGCAATATAAGAATTGAACCAGCCAAGCTCAGCCGGCAGCCAATTCACTGCGAACGCAGACCATAAACAAATCGACCCAGCAGAAGACCCCAAACAGTACAGGCACATCGGTCTCAGTTCGCACGATAATCCAACACAGATCGATCAGTACAGACATACAGACAGCAGACCAGATCGAATCACCGAACAGGAAATTGCGGTAGAAAAGGAGATGAAGAGCAGAAGGGAACTCACTTCTTGAACATGGTGGATCTTCCTGCTTCTTTCCACTCTCTACCGTCGTTCTTGCTCGGCGTGGGGGACGGGAGAGAGAGAATAGGGCAAGATGCGGCCGACGCAGACAGGCAGCAATGGGATTGGGATCTCGGATGGGCTGATAGGCCCTGGGCCTTCTAAAGTCGTTCATGTGCAAGCCCAAGCAAAGGAGTGCTGGGCCCGATTGGAGTCCACCCTGGGCCTTGGCAGTGCAACGGCCACTTTTATGGACGTACAGTATAATAGAATTTGGCCCATTGTCATTTCAAAAAATAAGATTTAGGCCCATTGTCGAGCAATGTTTTGACATTGACTTAAAACATTTTCTTTGGCTCAAAAAAAACTTAAAACATTTCCTAAAACTAGCAATTTGCACGTGTGTTACTATAGGTGTTGAATGTTACAGTGAAAAAGAAGCGCATGAAACACATCAATATTTTTAAAAAGCCTGAAAATTTTAACGTTTGCAAATGTGCCAAGTGAACCCAATAACTTAATTGAAGTAAATTTAACATAATAGAACACCGTAAAACCCATTAACCAATTGATCATAAGCCCTGAAAAATTTAATATTTGTAGATGTGCAAGTGGACCAACAACATAATTGAAGGAAATTAAATATAATAGAACATAGTAATACTCATTGGATAAATACTTCTGTGAGCACAGGGGTGTGCGCCCACCCTAGTTTGACTATTAATTATGGTCTAACATAAAAATCAAATATTTGATTATACTATCAAACATGTCAAATCAGTTGTATATATGTCAAATTAATGCGTCAATTCATGATTTAGTACAAAAATGCCAAATTTATACACCATGCACTATTAATTGGTAAATCAGCTATGATCTAACACATGGTGTATAAATTTGGCATTTTCGTACATTAAATCATGAATTTACGCACTAATTTGACATATATACAACTGATTTGACATGTTTGATAGTACAGCCACATAGTTGATTTATATATTTGACCATAATTAATAGTCAAACTAGGGGTGGGCGCACACCCGTGTGCTCACAAAAACCACACTCTACTCATTAACCAATTGATTATGAGCAGGAAACATATTTAGTAACATTACCATAGCAAGTATGCATAATAAAAATAAATAGAGTGATATGTAATACAACAATTTTCACATTAGAGAAGATAAGATGACCATATTAGTAGCCCAAACAAAAACAAGTAGTAGAAAAAAAACAATAGTTCTGCAAATTTTTAAAGGAAACAGTTAGTAATAAAAATAAATATAAAATTCAATTAAAAATTGTTGGATCCATGGTCCTAAACTGCTTGAACCGAGGCAAGAAAGTTTCCAGTCCTCCATATAAAAAGCCTGACTCTAAGCTGAAAAGGTGGTCATGCTTTGTTATGTAAAAGGATGGCTTTTTAGGGTGTCGAACCACATAGGGCGTGATTGGTAGCCTGCTCCGCCCCCAGCCAGACCCGTTGGGTGCAGGCACCACATGATATATTGTTGCCTGATTCATCCCTGTAGTTAGGCTCGATGCGTACACACAAGATTCCTTCCGGAGCCAGGCACGATGGCAACGCAGGAGTTGAGGTTCATTACGAATGCAGACTGCGGCGATGCAACTCAAGGCATCGCGATACCGCTTGTCTTCCTTCTGGTGCCTACCTCTACCACTCAAGGTCCACGGCTGCCACCACCGCACTCCCATCTCCTCAGTCCTCCCTCCTTCCCTTTTACTTATTCCCCACCGCCAACATATGGCGCCAGTTCCCACCAACATTAGATTCCTTTCTCTATGACTAAACTCACTAATCCAATCGCCATACATATCAGCCATGCTATTAGGGGATCTAATACCAAAAGAAAGCTCAACCAACCTCCAAATTAATCTAGACAGAGGACTTAAATTATTTTGGTGAGGTTACCAATACTTGTGGCACTTCTGCAATATATACATGCTCCTCAAGTGGTTCCATGCATTTTTTTTGTGCTGTATATATACATGCTCCTCTGATACAGCGGCTCCTGTGCTCTTATATCTATGTTATTGATCACAAGTTGATCCATCAAACCAGAGAGGTGGTCGCTGATGGAGAGTAGAGTCCTGGCGTGTTGTGCCAGCCAATGCATGGTAGGGATGACCGTCGTGCAGAGCCAGAGCCACCGTCTCCACTCTATCATGAAACATACGGAGTAATCTGGTGGTTTTGACTTGGAGTAGCAGTGCAATATATGTTGCCCACATGAATCACGCATCCCTACCAACTAGGCTTGTCGCGTATCCGATATCTGGGACCCTGATTTTGGAAGGAATTTCGTGGTGACCATTAGTCATTAGTAGTTAGTAATAAGCTGGATCAATGCAGAAAGAAATGGTAGGTCGAAGACTACGACGCGCTTTTAATTAATGAAGGAAAGAAATGTCCAGTCTGAGTCATTTCCGCTATGAACTTTGTGGTGCACCATATATGTACCATGTGCGTCTGTATGGATCAATGTGAGCCAGAAACTCAGCCTTCTGACCTTCTCTTTCGTTGTTCCTTTCAATAGCTATCGTTCGTAGCGGTGCAATATCGGTGATGGAGAGGGAGAAGAAACGACGGGCCGTCGTTCTTGGAAGAGTAGGCGTCAGTGGCATTTAAACCAGCGATCGAGATGGATCATAGTGGGAATAATGAGTCATCGATCATACCAGCAGGCCACATTTACGCTTATGTGTTTGATCCTTGCTTCTGTGCAATGGTTGATTTGGTCGCTGTTGAGGATGGTAAGCATACATCACGGTTCACCAGATTAGCTGAAGACCTGTATATATACAAGGGAAGGCGAGCCTCACACGGGGGTTTTATATCAACTAGTATGGTTGCCCGCGCATTTGCACGGCTAGACTACTATATTATTTAAAATATTTTTATATATTGCATTAGTTTAATGTAGTTTATTGTTATTACTTGTTTTATACTCTATATTAATAAAATAGTAGAAAATAGATTGCAGAATTTCTCACCGTCCCTCAATTTGAGTATGAGATGAGTCATCATTTATTGTCTTATCGAACAACGTATTTGATTTTGTTTTAGAAGTGAGGTCGGTTCAAACGTGGCATGCTAAACAACTAACATATGTCATGGTTGCTACAAATAAATCTTTCGAAGGAAATGTATCATGCTAAAAATAAGATAATGTGCCATGCTAGCTAGATTGTCACAATGTATTTTTATAACAGTGTATTTATAATCTAAATTTAGTTTTTTTTAAACTTATAATCTTATGGAGGGTAATTTAGAAATAAGCATGAGAGTATTTTTGGTTATTTTTTATTATTTCAAAATTAGCTATTTTTGACTCATAATGGCATGGTGGGTAATGTAGAGATAGGTAAAATTAGCTATTTTGGGCTCATAATGGTATGGTGGGGAAATTACAAATAAGAATTAGGGATAGTTTAGCTATTTTTTATTATCAAATTTAGTTTTTTTTTGCTTATAATGGCATGGAGGGTAATTTAGAAATAGGTGTGAAGGGTTTTTTTTTTATTTTTTTTTGCGAAGGCAATTTTTTTTTTGAATTTAGCTATTTTTTGACTCATACTAGTACGGTGGGTAATTTAGAAATAGGTGTGAGGGGTATTTTTGGCTATTTTTTATTATTCTAAATTTATCTATTTTCTAAATATTTATGCTTAGTAAATTTAAAATAAAAATTAGGGATATTTTTAGCTATTTTGTATAATCTGAATTTAGTTTTTTTGACTTGTAATGGCATGGGGGGTAACTTAGAAATAGGTGTGAAGGGTATTTTTAGTTATTTTTTATTATTTCGAATTTAGCCTTTTTTTACTCGCTATATTATAAATATTTTAGGGGGGTTCTCTGACTAATGGTTTCATAATGGCAATGGTGGGTAATTTTCTCTTCTTATTTTCTCGAATTAACGTGGGAATTTCTAGCATTTTAGAGCGAACGTGGTGGCTTCTTTTCGTCATCAAATATATATATATAATAGATTTTATAGGTGAGTTTCGTAGTTGATCAAGCTTATTGACCTCTGACATATTTCTTTTTTGATAAATGAAGTTGTGTAGAATGGCTCTCCTACCAGGGCAAGATCATTTCAGTTCCTATATAGTTTTTTAATACCATCCTTGCAAAAAAAAAGTTTTTGAATACCAAAAGCATTTTGTTGGAGGTGACCTTTTGTTAGTATTTAATTTGCTTTCACTCTGGGGAAATGCCTACATTGTACTAGGATATATACACAAGTACTTGAACAAATTACTAAACATAGAATCAAAACGGACGACTACATGCAAATAACACGCGAAAAATGTTAAAGATCTTGTAGTAAATGTTTCTGTATTACAAAATTTTTAATAATTGCTACTCAAACGAGCTTCCTGTAATTGTTCAGTCTCTTGGTAAATAAACTGTATAGGAATAATATCATTAGATCTGTCATCCAGATTATTTTGTTTATATTGTAAGTTTATTAACATGTACACAAAGTCATAGAAACAATGATTATAGTCATGTGACCGAGATTGTGAGAAGATAAAACACCAAACAGAGAACAAAAACAACAATCAATCAATACAAATGTGTGATAGTGACTCTGGTCCTATACTCATTACATCAATTTGTTATGTGTATTGACAAGATTTAATAATATGAAATTTCGTTCAACTTCCTTTTGTTTTCATATATGGTTATCCCACATTCTTCTGCGGATTAATGTAAGCGAGAAAAAACCCAAATACATCTTGTCGGCATGAACGTTTTGCCATTGGAGTCATGAAATAAACCCGTAGAAAGTCAAGGAATCAGAGGAAATGGTCCTGTGACATATCATGGAAGTTAGAGAAAGGCTGTGACCAACTTCCCACATCCATATTATTCATTCTTTAGAATAAAGACACAAATGGTCCAACCTTTCTAGAAAGCTACAGAAAACAAACAGGGATGGCAGTCTACATCATCAGCGTAGTTATATGGTTATAAAAAATGGCATGTAGTTGATGCAACAATATATTATTTAGATCACAATATTAATTGTGGCTTCAACACTAGAACAATAGATGAACTATTTATCAAAATATTAGAGAGATTACAAGGCAAAGAAAAGGTCACATAGTTGAGATTCACTACATAGCTTGCAAGTAATATATAGTTTCTTAAGAGCAGTAGGAATGCCAGTCCACATCACCAGTGTAGTTATATGGTTATAAAAATAGAATGTACTTGATGCAATAATATACTATTTAGATCACAATATTAATTGTGGCTTAACACTAACAAACAATAGCGAGGAACTATTAATGAAAAACGTAGAGAGACTACATGGACGAGAAAAGGTCACATGGTTGAGATGCACTAATCCTACATAGCTTGCAAGTAAGAGTTTCTTATACTAAAATTTGTATTCTGGGCTTGCATGCTAGTGACTTTGCAGACTGAATTGGATCATGAAATTAAGTCACCAAGCACAAACAGTTTCTTACATGGCATTTGTGAGGCCACCAAAAGAGCATGAGCGTTGATGATAGGCTACAAAAATATCTACTGAAATAAATTGAATTAAATGCCACAAAAACACGATGCATGCAGACAGGCATGACTGTAAAGATGTGGTTCCTTACTCGAAAAAAAATAAAAATAAAAAAGAGATGCGGTTCCTTGCCCCTACGCTAATTCTGAAGCCTCAGATGCACATGACAGAACGATGCTATTCCATTATCTGAAAAAGAAAATGCTAGTCATATATCCTAATTAATTAGTTGGTAGGTGCACAAATGATCATTCATAGTAAAACACTGAAATAACCATTGCTAACTCATTACAGGCAAAGGAAGCTTGTGCTTCAATATGCAAAGTATGAACTGAAACATGATGAGATCTCAGGGGCAATTTATTGCCATGCCAACTTGCTGCAGCATTCAGAAGTCTCTCTTAATTTTATATAGAGAACGCCTTTTAGTAGATCAGTAGATCGAGAGTAGTATTTCTTTGAGACTTTATAGGACGTACTTTGCAGTAAACTAGTCAGCAGCAATCAACTTGCTAAACCGACAGTTCATTACTATCCTTTACACAGCTCAGCGTCTTTAGTCAACCGCTGAAAACCCCGATCGATCTGTAAAGCCGGAGCAGTGGCCGGCGTTGTTTACATATATTTTCATGTGTTCAACGAGGGGTCTGACTCGTTCGCATGTTCCTATATACCAGTCCTAGGCATCATTGATGCTGATACATCTGTAGTAATAGTTGTTGCTACGGATGGGGAATGATTACATCCATGACCGCCAAGCACAGCTAAATTGTAAAGAAAACTGCACTGACCCTCGCTCTAATACGTGATATATACACACCAGTGGCTCTCGTCCTCCTCGCGCTCCTAGTACACGCAGCAGAGCACGTCTGACTGGATCGCACGTCCTGTGAGCCTGTGACCGGAAAGTATCTGCCTCCCGCTTCCATGGATTCCACTCTCTTCATCATCGGCGTCATAGGTATGTACTGAGGCTTGCCTCTCTCTCTCTCTCTCTCTCTCTCTCTCTCTCTCTCTCTCTCTCTCTCTCTCTCTCTCTCTCTGATGATCTTAACCATCTCCATCTTCATCTTCCGTCTTGCAGGCAACATCATCTCAGTTCTGGTCTTCATATCTCCGATGTAAGTGTCTTCATAGTTTTCCCCAATCACTGCAATCTCTGCAAAAAAAAGCCATTCTTTTCATACACATGGGCACAATTTTCAATATTAAATACATGATGTGTTGTGCGCGCGCAGCAAGACGTTCTGGAGAATCGTGCGGAAGGGGTCGACGGAGGAGTTCGAGCCAGCGCCGTACGTGTTGACACTGCTCAACGCGCTGCTGTGGCTCTACTACGGCGTCACCAAGCCAGACGGTTTCCTCGTCGCCACGGTGAACGGCTTCGGCGCCATCATGGAGACACTCTACGTTGTCCTGTTCCTCCTCTATGCCGCCGATCACGCCACAAGGGTAAGGCTGATGGATAAGCTTGTCGTGCTGTACATGAGTTTGAATTGAGGTCCATTCTTGGATGCTCTTTAGATAGAAAGTTCTAAAGTGAGGTGTAAAGGGATTAGGGCTGATCACAGCCAGTTTGTAACTTAGCTTCTTTTAGGTTTTTGCTTTTCTAGTTTGTTGCTAACTTTAGCCTTTTGGCTGCCCATATAATGGAGCAAGGAGCAGCTGCACAAGCACTGCAATTTCTCACCACTTCCAGCCTCCAGTTTGTGTTCTGCCGTCTAACATTTGGTATCAAGAGCTTTGGTTCTGACCTGGTTCATGTCGACTTCTTCCTCTCGCCGGAGGGCCGCCGCCGACGCCGCGGCAGAGCGCGAGCGGCGCCTTGTTGCTGCGGAGCAGGCGGCGCGGCAGGCAGCCGAGACGGCCCGTGCTGCGGTGGCAGCGGCCGAGGCTGCGACAGCCGCCGCTGCCGCTCTGCGCATCGAGGACGGCGGCGGCGACGGCGACCTGGACGACCACGAGTTCGAGGAGCAGGGCCCTCACAGGCACCGTCGCGCCTCGCCCTCGCCGCTGCGACGTCGCGGCCGCCGTGGCCGCCGAGGCTCGCCGCCGATCATCCAGCGCGTCATCAAGGAGTCCGGCGGGAACACGCCATGGCCGATGCTCACCAAGACGAACTACAACGACTGGAGCTCGCTGATGAAGGTAAAGTTGCAGGCACGGCACCTCTGGGACGCGGTCACGTGCGACGACGTCGACGAGCACGACGACCGGCTGGCGCTCGAGGCTCTCCTCGCGTCAGTTCCCATGGAGATGGTGTCCTCCCTCGCGGACAAGGACACCGCCAAGGACGCGTGGGACGCCGTCGCCCTCTCGCGCGTCGGCGTGGACCGCGCCCGGAAGGCCACGGTGCAGAAGCTGCGCCAGGAGTGGGACCGCCTCGCCTTCAAGCCCGGGGAGGACGTCGACGACTTCGCTCTCCGCCTCTCCGGCTTGGTGCGGCAGCTCGCGCGGAACGGCGACGCCGACATCGACGAGCAGAAGGCCGTGGAGAAGTTCCTCCGCGTCGTCCCCAAGAAGTACACCCAGATCGCCTTGTCGATCGAGACCCTGCTGGATCTCTCGACCCTGTCCATCGAGGAGGTGACAGGCAGGCTGAAGGCCGTGGACGACCGCGACGACGCACCGGCCGCCGACTCTGTCAACATCGGCGGCAAGCTGCTCTACACCGAGGAGCAGTGGCTCGCCCGCCAGAAGAAGAAGGAGGGCTCGAGCTCCGCCCCGCCCAAGGACCCCGCCGCCGACGACCGCGCAGGAGCAGGCCCGGCGGTGGGAACGGCGACAGAGGCGGCGGCGGCGGTGGTGGAAAGGATGGCGGCGGCGCTGGGGAACGCAAGGCGACCCGCGACGACCGCTGCCTCAACTGCGGCCGCTACGGCCACTGGGCCAAGGAGTGCCGGCAGCCCAAGCGTGGTGGCGCGGCCCACATGGCCCAAGCGGAAGAGGACGAGGAGCCCGCGCTGTTCTTGGCCCACGCGAGCCCGGAGCTGCAGCCCGCAACTGAAGCAGGGGAAGGCGTGGATTTTTCCCCTTCCCCGCCTCACTCTGCGCCGCCGCTTACCTCACTCCTCCACATCGACGAGCCGCGCGCGCAGGCGTTCCTCGGCGACGGCTCCGACGGCGACAAGCTGCAGGGGTGGTACCTCGACAGCGGCGCCACGCACCACATGACCGGGCGGCTCGAGCACTTCGCCAACCTGGACCGCAACACCCGCGGCTCGGTCAAGTTCGGGGACGAGTCCGCGGTGGAGATCTGCGGCGTCGGCTCCGTCGTGTTCGTGGCCAAGACCGGCGAGCACAAGCTGCTCCACGGCGTCTACTACATCCCGGCGCTCCGGAACTCCATCATCAGCCTCGGCCAGCTCGACGAGGGCGGCGCGAAGGTGGAGATCGACCATGGGGTGCTCCAGATCTGGGATCGCCGGGGCCGCCTCCTCGCCAAGGTCAGCCGTGGGCGGAACCGGCTGTACGTGCTCCACATGGAGGTGGCGCAACCTCTCTGCCTCGCCGTGCGCCGCGATGATGATGCCTGGCGCTGGCACGAGCGCTACGGGCACCTCCACTTCGACGCGCTCAGGAAGCTTGGGCGCGGGGAGATGGTGCGCGGGATGCCGCCGATCGACCACGTCGAGCAGCTGTGCGACACCTGCGTGCTGACCAAGCTCAAGCGGCGTCCTTTTCCCCACCAGGCAAGGTACCGCGCGCAGAAGCAGCTCGAGCTCGTGCACGGCGATCTTTGCGGCCCCGTCACGCCGGCGACGCCAGGCGGAAGGCGCTTCTTCCTGCTGCTGGTGGACGACGCCTCGCGGTACATGTGGGCCGCCCTTCTTCTGACGAAGGCGGCAGCCGCGGACGCCATCAAGCATGTTCAAGCCGCCGCGGAGAAGGAGTGCGGCCACAAGCTCCGGGTGCTGCGCACCGACAACGGCGGCGAGTTCACCGCGGCCGAGTTCGCTGCCTACTGCGCGGACGAGGGCATTCAGCGGCACTTCTCCGCGCCGTACACGCCGCAGCAGAACGGCGTGGTGGAGCGCCGAAACCAGACCGTCGTGGCGACCGCACGCGCGCTGCTCAAGCGAAGGGGCATGCCGGCGCTGTTCTGGGGCGAGGCGGTGATGACCGCCGTGCACCTGCTGAACCGGTCGCCGACCAAGAGTCTGGAGGGCAAGACCCCGTACGAGGCCTGGCACGGGCGTACGCCGGCGGTCGGACATCTCCGCACCTTCGGCTGCCTGGCGTACGTGAAGGAGCTGAACAACGTCGCCAAACTCGACGACCGGAGCACGCCGGGAGTCTTCATCGGCTACGCGGAAGGCGTCAAGGCGTACCGCATCCTCGACCCAACGACTCGACGCGTGCGCACGGCGCGCGATGTCGTGTTCGACGAAGGGCGCGGCTGGGACTGGTCCAAGGAGGCTGACGGCGACATGGCGGCGGCACCGCGCGACTTCACCGTCGACTACGTGCAGTTCGAAAGAGCCGGGGGAGCAGGCGGGCATTCATCCTCGCCCGGATCCTCTGCCTCGACATCCCGATCGCCGTCGGCTCCGCCAAGCCCACCTCCTCCAGGTCAGGGGAGCGCACCGCGCACGCCATCGCACTCCGCCAGCCCGCCCGTCACGCCAGCAGCCGATCGAGCATCTGGCGGGCGGCGTGACCCCATCCTGGCCTCGCCGCTGGAGAACGATGAAGACCGCATCGATGCTGCGCACGACGACACTCCACTCCGCTACCGCACCATCGACGACATCCTCGACGAGCCGGCGGCGCCTGGCTTCGTGCAGCGGAACGTCGACGCCGAGCTGCACCTGACTCACACCGGCGAGCCCTGCTCGTTCGCGGAAGCTGAAGGTGATGCGGCCTGGCGCGCAGCGATGAAGCAGGAGATGGACGCCGTCGAGCACAATTGCACGTGGGAGCTCGTCGACTTGCCGGCCGGCCACCGCCCGATCACTCTGAAGTGGGTGTTCAAGCTCAAGAAGAATGAGGCAGGGGAGGTGATCAAGCACAAGGCCAGGCTCGTCGCGCGCGGCTTCGTGCAGCAAGAAGGGATCGACTACGACGACGCGTTCGCGCCCGTGGCTCGCATCGAGTCCATCCGCATCCTCCTTGCCCTCGCTGCCCAGGAGGGGTGGCGCGTCCACCACATGGACGTCAAGTCGGCGTTTCTCAACGGCGACCTGAAGGAGGAGGTGTACGTGCGGCAGCCCCCCGGCTTCGTCATCGCCGGCGAGGAGGGCAAGGTGCTGCGGCTGCGGAAGGCACTCTACGGCCTGCGGCAAGCACCGCGAGCTTGGAACGCCAAGCTGGACAGCACGCTCAAGGAGATGGGCTTCCAGCAGAGCGCGCATGAAGCGGCGGTGTACCGGCGGGGCAGCGGTCGCTCTGTCCTGCTGGTAGGCGTGTACGTCGACGATCTTGTCATCACCGGCACCGAAGAAGAAGAGGTGGAAGCATTCAAGGATCAGATGAGGGCCACGTTCCAAATGAGCGATCTTGGCCTCCTCTGTTTCTACCTCGGCATCGAGGTCCGGCAGGACGACGCCGGCATCACCCTCCGCCAAACCCACTACGCCAAGCGCATCATCGAGAATGGCGGCATGAGCGGCTGCAATCCTGCTCATACTCCGATGGAGGAGCGGTTGAAATTGAGCCGCTACAGCGAGGCGGAGGAGGTGGACGCGACGGCGTACCGGCGCATCGTCGGCAGCCTGCGCTATCTGGTGCACACCCGGCCGGACCTGGCGTTCGCGGTCGGGTACGTGAGCCGGTTCATGGAGCGGCCGACGGCGGAGCATCAGCAGGCGATCAAGAGGATCCTGCGCTACGTCGCGGGCACGCTCGACTACGGCCTGCGCTACGCAAGGCAGCCCGGCGCGGCGCACTTCGTCGGCTACTGCGACAGCGACCTCGCCGGCGACATCGACACGAGCAAGAGCACAAGCGGCACGCTGTTCTTCCTCGGCAATTGTCCGGTGAGCTGGCAATCTCTCAAGCAACGAGTGGTGGCGCTCTCGAGCTGTGAAGCAGAGTACATCGCCGCCACCTCTGCTGCTACTCAAGCACTCTGGCTGGCTCGGCTGTTGGGCGAATTGCTCGGCAAGAAGACCGAGGCAGTCGAGCTCCGGGTGGACAGCAAGTCCGCCCTGGCACTGGCCAAGAACCCTGTCTTTCATGAGAGGAGCAAGCACATTCGCATCAAGTATCACTTCATTCGGTGCTGCCTGGAAGAAGGGAGTGTGAAGGCCAGCTACATCAACACCGTGGATCAGCTCGCTGACATTCTCACAAAGTCACTTGGGCGAGTAAAGTTTCAGGAGCTGAGAGCTCGAATTGTTTGATCCACATCAAGTCGGAGGGAGCACACAAGACTTAGGGGGAGAAATGATGGATAAGCTTGTCGTGCTGTACATGAGTTTGAATTGAGGTCCATTCTTGGATGCTCTTTAGATAGAAAGTTCTAAAGTGAGGTGTAAAGGGATTAGGGCTGATCACAGCCAGTTTGTAACTTAGCTTCTTTTAGGTTTTTTGCTTTTCTAGTTTGTTGCTAACTTTAGCCTTTTGGCTGCCCATATAATGGAGCAAGGAGCAGCTGCACAAGCACTGCAATTTCTCACCACTTCCAGCCTCCAGTTTGTGTTCTGCCGTCTAACAAAGGCATCCATCAATCTCTAACGGGTGGTACTGGTAGCCACAGCAACGTTCCTTTTTTTTTTTTTGGTCATTTCAGCCTCGCTGTAACTTAGTCCCACCTTCTTTCAAATTAAATGTTATATATGCTGAGCCACACTCTACTGCTTTTTTTTGGCATTACTTTCTGCAGATTAAGACTGCAAAGCTGGCTGCAGCATTGGACATTGGTGGTTTCGGAGTTGTGTTGGCAGTAACCACATTTGCCATCAGTGAGTTAGACCTGAGAATCATGGTGATCGGAATGATATGTGTGTGCTTCAACGTGGTCATGTACGCTTCTCCACTTGCTGCCATGGTAGGTTTCTTGTCACAAACAAATTAAATAAGCAAACAGTCCTATTCTCCTTTTTGTTTGTTGTAAACTGGATTTGATTGCTGTGGATTTTGGAGGGAACTTTACTTTTAGTAAATTCAAAAGATTTTCCACCAAACATCTCGATTTAGCAGCCAAGTTTTACTTGTAACTAAGAAGGATCCTTAAAACAAATTGTAGCAGACCAGAAAAGGGAAACCCATGATGAAGTCATTTCATATGCGACGATACATAGTGACTTGATCTTAAAATCCTGAATCATGGCACTAGTTCTACGAAAAAAATTATGAAGCTTTTTGTGTCGACTAGTAATTTTTAGTTGTCCTAGCTTGCTATAATAAATCACAAGAAAGATGCAATGGTCGTTATCCAACGATAGATGTGTCCACAAGTCACGATCATTGTGCAATTAATCTTTTTTTTCTAAGAACATGTATGCTTATATCTGAATGCGTGGCAAACAGAAAACAGTGATCACCACGAGGAGCGTGGAGTTCATGCCGTTCTTCCTGTCTTTCTTCCTCTTCCTTAATGGAGGCGTCTGGGCAGCCTATGCTGTGCTTGACCGCGACATCTTCCTTGGGGTATGTATCCCTTGTACGAGTAATACAAAAGATCATTTACTTAACTGTCTACCTTTTTCTATATTAGATTAAATAATTACTGACCACCTTGATTTGTGAAATCTCTAAAGACCCCGAACGGCATAGGCTTCTTTCTGGGCAGCATCCAACTGATCATCTATGCTATCTACATGAATAGCAAGGCATCTCAAAGCAGCAAGCGATTAGTTGACGAAGACTTTCAGCCTTCGGCGCCTCTTTTGGCCTAACAGGCACCAGGCATGTCCAGGGCTACATCGCCTGGTCAAGTTTGATATGTTGTGTACTGGTGCAGTAGCCAGCTGATGTGAGATTAAAGGCAGTGAAGCTTCAAAAATTACCAGCCAGTATCGTTAGTGATTGATATATATTGTTAATGCTTTAATCATGTACCATTTTAATTTCTCTGGTGAATGCTCACACTAGTATATCTAAATTCAACCAGCCTGGCCTGTACTGAATCAGAGATCAAATCTAGCTTCAGACATTTAGCAATTTGATTCGCCAGCGAATTGAATGAAAAACATATCTTTAGGTTGACTGGGCATAGAAAATTTGTCGGTTATTTTCAAATGACCCGCCTCGGTCGTCACCTTTCTTGTGTCCTATAAATCGAGCTCTCAATTACTTGAAGAAATACTAACCTCGTGAACCTCGCATGTCATGCCTCTCATAGACTTCCTCCTTGAAAGGAAGAGCTTCAGACACGACCTGTGGTTTCTTATTACCTTCTACTAAGTTAGCTAGTCCATGTTTTTGAGAAATATTTACCTTGTCCTAATCAGATAGCTAAATGAGCTACCCAAGTGTAAGAAACGCACTGCATACAACAAACAATTAATGAACTGACAGTAGTGACTGGTAATAAGTCTTTAACAAAAGATAATCCTTAACTTCTAAATTAGCTAGTCCTTTTTCTTTAACAAAAGATTATTGGCATTTTTTAATGACACTGCGGATGTAGCTTCTGAATCTTTCAATTATCTATTATTTTTCGAAGCACAGAACGAGCTGTCAAGATGATTTACTGTTTAAAACAAAGCCATTCTTGTGTCATACAACAAAGGCCTTTATGTTGACCCTCAATTGTCCGGGGCTAGAGTGTTACAGTCACCCCCCTAATCCTAACGCCCCGAGATGCTCTCTTCTACTTGCAGCATTCATGCATGTAATTTAATAACACCTGGTGTTATTTTCTTTTTTTTACGATTGCACAGCACAACTCAGACACTCACAACGCAAGCACACTTACCCTTACAAACGGACATACGCAAACCCACTCCTATGAGCATCTTCGAAGATTGAGCCGGCAAATCCTCGAGATTGACGAAGTCACCACTGGCGCCTCGCTGTCGAACGGCCACCTCGCCTCCCGCTGAACGTACAACGCTATTAAATCCTAAAACATTCGCTCCCACGAGGAGTCAAACCCAGGACCTCAGGTGCTACTGAGGCTCTTGTAACCACTAGTTTATATGCCCTTTCGCAAACTAATGTTATCTAAAACTATATGCATAAAAATAATATAAAAATGTGTTAGTTTGTTGTCTAAACTAATATCGCCCATCATTTAAGCTTCAAATCTAACTTAAGCCAAATAAACAAAAAAATTCATACATTGCACCGATTTGAATTGTTAGGGAGGAGTCAATCGAGCCAAAATTTTGTTTAGGGATTTCAATAGACAAAGCGGATTGTTCAGACGAATAAAATAGACGTGAATGCTTAGCTCTTATATAACTATTAAAGACCTGGCATTTTTCCGATATGGTATTATCATTACTTAATGTAATACCCTGCATTCAAATTCGTTCACTGCGCCCAGCCTCCATGTTGGGCGACATGCACATGCGCATATGGCACATCTCTTACAATTTTGTCCTTGTTTCTTTGTGAAAGGATGGTATACTTGGATCAAGCAAGGGTTATATTCTCACCCTCGCTCACCTAAAAGAATCATTTACATATCAAATGTATCTAAGAAAAATTAAATTTAGTTACAAATAGTTTCAAGAGCCAATACACTTGTAATGGTGCCGAGGTCGTTCTTGCAGTATGTTGAAGGGTGCGTTTAAATCAAAAGTGGACTATGTGGTAATAAGTACAAATGTCTGGTCTAATTAATGTGGAAGTTTGTGCAAACATCCTCGTTTCTGATGACGTTTCTGGGGAGGACACCAGTCGAAAGGTTAGATTGTGTAGAAATCATTTGCGTTGAGCTTCTCCGATATACTCCCTCTAGTTTTATATTTCTTCATGTTTTAAGGTTATCTTAAGTCAAATTTATTAAGCTTTGACTCTAAATATATTAATATGTGTTAAGTTTGTAAATGTGAAAAATTATATTAGTAGATTCGTATTGAAATATGGTTTCATAAATAGTAGAATAGTAGTTTCATATTCTTTATTATAAATATTTTATACCAAAAAGTATTAGTCAAATTTATGTTTTGAGACCGTGTCAATGCCCTAAACGTGAAGAAATATGAAATCGGAGGAAGAATGTATATGGAGATTTGGGGTCTTCTCCATGAGATATATGGTACACACAAGATACAAAACCTAGTATATTAGATATACTCTAATAACACCAGTGACAGCACGGCACCAAAAGGAAGAAAATCAATAGAGTTTCAGGAAAAGAAAATGGAAGAACAAAAAAAAAAATTATTCTATGGCTATGTTGCTGCCCCTTTTTCGTGCTTTTTGCATCTCATTAGTTAATTCTCTATTCCGGTTCCTTAGCTCGCACAGTTGACCTCCATTCCCCCAACAACTGCCAGGTCTGCATTGTTCGTGGTAGCGTTAGGCTAGTCCCAATGGTGAGTTTCACTTTGTTGTTTCCAAAGCTGCCACATAAGCAACAAGGCATTTGTTTGAACAATGGAACACCTCTTACAATACATGATTTCATTTTTGTTGTTTCCTATAAACACATGCAAGACACAAGTTGTGTTGGAAATAGTGTACACATGGTTTCATCTAAATGAAACCACTCTCTTCTCTTTTCTTATTAATTCTTTGCCACATCATCTACAATGGTGACATGGCACCTTAATTAATGAGAATGAAACCCATTGGGAGTAGCCTTATGGTCATCACAGCTGTCATTTTCAGTTTTATTCTACTCTTCTCCTCGTGGAAGTTTTAAACGTATCCATTTGCATTTATTTTTAATTTGTTGCGTGCAGTTGTTTGCTGGAGCTTATGCTCAAACTCTTTATGCGTGTCTAATAACCTAAGACATTTCTGTTTTCGTTTACATAAGGATAAGGATGGCTTGTAAGCAACCGCACTGAAGGTAAGATAAATATATAGGAATGTCTTCTTCCTCACAGAAATGTCCTGCTCTTCAATAAGTTATTCATCCTCCGATTGCATATCACTTCATTGGCACGTTTGGGAAGGCAAATGTGAGAACGCGTGGACCAGAGATGGAGGCGAGGCGGAGAAGAAATCTTTTTTTTATTACACAGTACAACTCAGACACTCAACGTATGCACACTCACCTCTATGAACGCACATACGCAAACCCTACCCCTATGAGCATCTTCGAAGACTGAGCTGGCAAATCTTCGAAATTGACGAAGTCACCGCTGACGCCTCGCTGTCGACGGCCACGTCGGCTCCTGTTGAACACACAACGCCGTTAAATCCTAAAAAATTCGCTCCTATGGGGAGTCGAACTCAAGACCTCAGATGCTGCTGAGGCTCATTTAATCACTAGTCCATAGGCCCTTTCGCAGGCGAAGAAGAAATCTGTTCACCTACCCTACCATGAACAACGACGCCACGCCATTGGAAAAGAATCACACAGCATTACCAGGCCACTGACATGGCATGCATATTCTCTCTTACTTCTGAGATTGGTTTTGTGTCACACCCTAAAATCCAGAGCCGAATCAAAACAGTAAAAATCGCTAAAAATTTAAATCTTTTTGTGTGATCTTACCTTGTCACAGATTTTCAAAAATAGAATTCACTAAAATAATTCAAACTTAGTTTAAAGTTGGAATTTAGAAATATAAAATTAGTTCTCAAGTGTTTGCTCCATTTAATTTCCACTAAAATTTTGAACCTTTTCGAATTTACAAGAAATTAAAATAAAGTAGACCAAGTTTCCAATTCAAATTTCAAAAGTTTGAATTTTAAACCTGCATCAAAAGCTCATCATGTGCATTCTGTTTTTCTTTGTCTTTGTTTTGAGTGTTTGTTTGGTTTTCGTTTTTGTCCGAATTCAAAATTCCTTCAAATTCAAATTCTGGGAAAAGATCAAATCTTTTCCTTCTTTCCGGGCCGCCTTTCCCTTTTCTCTTTCCTTAGCCGGCCCAACTCCTCTTCCTTCCTTTTCTTTTTCTCTCCCGGGCTGCTGCCGCCTCGGCCCAGCTCTTCCTCTCCCGGCCCAGCTACCCGCGCCAGCCCAGCCCGCTTCGCTTCTCTCCCTCTCACCGACACGCGGGTCCCACCCCGTTCTTCCTCCTCCGTCTCGTCGCGTCGACGCGACCGGCGCCGACCCTGCGCCGCCCATGCCGCCCGATTCCCCCACCGCCTTCGTCTTGTCCACGCACCAGGAGCGCCACGAGGACCACGTGGCCGCGCGCCACCGCCTCACCTTTACTTGCCCGCCCCGCCAAGTCCGCCGAACCGCCTTTCCCTTCTTCCTTGGCGCGCCCGCCAATCCACTGGTGAGCACCGCCATTGGTCGCCTATAAAGCAGACCGAGCCCTTCTCCACTCCTCCCTCGTTCTCATTTGCCACTTGAACGCCCGTCCCGAGCTCTCAATCACTCTCCTCCCTCATTTCTTTTCTTCCGGTGAACTCTCCGGCGAGGATTTCCGCCACCGTGGGTGAGTCACGTCGTCACCATCACCGCTCCTTAGCATCGCTGTCCCGTGCCTAACCGACTCATGCATTCCTCGTCCGCAGCCGAGTTCGGGACATCGTGATCCCCGCAAGCTAGGGTTCTGGCCGTCACCTCCCTCGTTGCCGGCACCCCTCCGCTCCCCCCTCTCGCTCTTTGACCGCTCGGTGAGCACCCCGAGTCCCTCTCTCTCTTCTCCGCCCCTCCTTTTTCTTCTTTACCTCGCGCGCGAGCTCTCTCACCGAGCCTCGCCGCCCGCCCCCGCGCGACCTCGTCGCCGGCAGGCTTTCCGGTCGCGCCTGGCCAAGCCGAAGCGCGCACCGCACTCCCCGCACCCCCGCGCGTCCCCTAGTGAGCACACACTCGCGGAAACTCCACTCCCTCGCCTTCCCCATCACGAGCTGCCGTCACTGCCCTCTCCGGCGATCCCGCTCCGCCGCTCCGGTGGTCGCCCTCGTCGACACCATGCACCAACCTCTCCGCCGTCGTGCGCTCGTCCTCGGCGACGTGCTCTCGTCGCCGTTCTGCCCCCCTAGCCGCCTCCGGCGAAGATTCCGGCGAACCGCCGCCGCGTCAACGCCACCCGCCACCGCACTCCTCGCCCGGACGCCCTCAGCCGTCCACGCCCAAATCGACGCCCTAGATTGTCCCGGTCCACCGTGGACCGGTGGACCGCTGCCGACCCCGGTCCACGAGTCCGTACACCCAGTCCACAGACTTTTCAAAAGAAAAATAAATCCAAAAATCCCAGAAATTCCCTGCCCTGGACATTTTGCACATAAGCCCTCAATCTTTTCCGTATTTATGTTTTGGTCCTGTCTTTTACAGAAAAGACCCTAAACGTTTCTGTAATTATCTTTTAGTCCCTATCTTTTACCCCGAGGCCCCAAATTTTTCCAAAATTACAGATAGGTCCCTGTTATCTCTATGTATTTACCGAGAAGCCCTCAAAACCATTCTTCCCTTGCAAATGAGCCCCCAGACCTCTCTGGCACATGTCAGCCACACACATTCTGGAAATGCTAAGTCCACACAGAAGGTGCACACACATTTATATTCCGAGCAATTTCCAATATCAGAAAAATCTCAGAAAATTCCCAAAAATCCTATATTCCTTTCTAAACATTTTCCAACCCTTGATCACTCCAGATTAATTAGGATTATGGCAATGCCTTATTAAGTTGGCTTAATCCTGATTAATTTCCTTTCCCAAAAATTGAATAATCGATATCTCCTCCGTTTCAACTCTGATTTTGGCGATTCTTTCGCCAAAATTCATATAAAATCACGCTCTATCCAATGCCACCAGAATCAATCCCTTTTAATGATCTTAGATCAATCCCTCTCTTTTAATTGTCTTTTAATTCCCCGTGTTTTATTTGGATTCGTGCATTCATATTTTACATAAGCACGTGCACGTATCACCGTCATGTGCCCGTCGCGTGACAGATAAACTTATTAGATAATAAATCAATGATAATTAAGTAGTACCATAATAGGTAATTAAAGTGACACACTTTGCACGTTGTATATGTGTTGCATAAGCCTTTATATAGATTACAACCTATATAAAGACTTAGTGCCACAAGTATACGACAAACACGTACACACGCCGTCCTTCACCCTCTCATACACTCATCGTGTTTAGCATCCCTCATTTACAACCAAAAGCCCTAGTGTTCGATGCATCACCCATATTAGCTATAAAATAATATAATCGCCCTTAATATAAAACTTGCTGCATCATGCATGATCTGTGTCTTTTGTCGTTCTCTGGTATTCCCTCGTCTTTCCAGTTGGAGTTAATTGGATCTTAATTGGCTCTTTTTGATCTTTACTTCTTTTGCGGTAGTTTGGTTATTAGTATTGTTTTATACACTAGATTGCGTGAGCTTCAAGGAAGAGCCAGAGGAATTCAACAAACTTGCTAAAGAATTCAAATTCAAGGACAGGTCAGAAGATACAAGAATCAAGAAGGAACTTGAGGAATAGGAAAGCAATTTTTGAAGGCAAGCCCTAACTCCCATTGATCATATTGATCCTATGATTGCTAAATTATCCTATTTAGAGCTGTTTATAAATAAATATGCATGGTATTTAAATGTTATTTAAATGCTAGAAGGTCCCAGTAATATTTGATTGCCATGCCTTGATCTTGAAATATCCTGATTCCTTGTTGAACCTAGGAACCCGCATCATTAATTCATTAATGATGTGCTGGTATGCTGCTTAGGACTATCACCATGTGTATAATTAATCTTGCTCACATGCTTTTGCGTTAAAATGTGTGAGTGCTTGGTGGTGTGCGTAAATGTGAAAATGGGTGGGATTGGTGACAAAGTGCAACCCATAGTGGGGGATGTTTTGGCGGGATCAGGCGAGGTAGTCCTCAGTGGGGAGGCTATCTCTGGGACGCCCTTCCTCGCGAGGATTGGCTATTGAAGATGCCTGGTTCGGTCGTATAAGGACCGGTTCTTGTGCCGCCTTTGCCTAGCACCTTACGCGCAGCCACAAGCCGTATATGGGTACGGGATTGGAACCACACCCTACTAGTACTCACCCGGTACCCCCCGGAGGCAGGAGATTGCAACGGAATCCCAGGAAAAGACTCGACGAGGGTGACGGCGAGTCCGGCGTTTATTGTGAATCTGGCCATATTATGTGACTATGAAGCCCCTGGTGATGTCCGTGGGGGATGCTGTGGTGGTACCAAGTGGGTACGGAACCTTTAGTAGGACAGTCCGAACTGGGACCTCGGGGAGGACTGGACTACCTTGTGGGGAAATTTGTGCACCCTCGGCCGAGGTTATGAATCTATCCGGATAGCCGTGTTCCTCGGTATTGGACAACGCGAAAGCAATGGCCACACTATGATTAGACTTCTTGTGTGAGTTACCCTTGGCGTGTTTTCGGAATACACCGGTTTAGAGCCGTGCGCTGGTTTCCGGCCAGCATTAAAAGTGAGGAACTGGCGGGATTGAACCATTATCTCCCCCAGGGCCGACCAACCCCATCATATGATAATAATCTTGACTGTAGTTTGTGAACTGGCTTTGTTTGCAAAACAACCCTTGCATGAAAAATTGGCTTTTCCGCCAATACAATGAACCCCAGCCTTTACCATTGATACCCTTGCATATGTTTACCCCTTGTGTTAGGGTTTGCTGAGTACCTTATGTACTCACGCGTTTGCGCCTGCTGTTTTTAGTGAAGAAAAGGCTTCGTAGGAAGCGGCGACGTGTTGGTTTTCGGGTCTGCTTCTCAAGTCTGCTTGTGGCTTGGGCCGTGTTTTCCGCTGTTTGCTTCGCCGTTAGTTGGTCGGATGGACATGGATGGTCTTAATCCTTATCGAACCGCCACTAAGGGCTCTATAGCAGGTAATACTTCTTTTATTCGAAGTATGCTTTGGCTATCATATCTGTGTTTTTGTGCGTATCAGCTACTGATCCAGGGACTGATACATAATGCACATCATACTCTAGAAATGGGGTATGACATTTTGTAGGATGAGTTTGTGCTTATTTTATTATCTGACGCATTACAGCGTTGGAGAAACAATAACGAAACTTAGGAACGGTGTCCGAGAAAGTGTCAAGCATAACATAGGCTCGTTAACTAGTAGCAAAAACTTACGATAATCTATTTCTGTCCCTTTCTCGTGCTTCTTTCAACCCAATTTCATTTGGGACCTCTAACAATTGAAAAATCCTCATGAAGATTAGAAACTATATACATGTCTAGCTATATTTATGTTACCTAATGATCTCATGCATAGCGCTTGATATTGTAAAATGCATTTTACTCCTTCCACAAGTAGTTGATCCATTGTTTCAGAAAGCACAACTTGTAAAATCAGTTCCCACCATAACACAAAATGACAACATTTGGTCTCCATCCCACATGTCAACCACTACTGGCCGTGTGCACCTACCATCTGTCTCAAATTAATGTGGAACTGTTGAGAAATTGTTGTTCTGTGTTACAAATATAGAGAGCAAAGACCTGTGGTTCTATATATGAAACTGGTTCTGAAATTTGTGGTTTCTTTTCTGAAACATAGGACCAAATAATACTTGTGGTTTCGTGAAATCAACGCCTTTTTGTTTCAGCTTTGGTAATGTAACTGCTTGATATGCTTAAAACCCTTTGAATCGATAAAATATGTTTTGTAGATCACTTCTCTTTCAATAAAACAATCCCCATCTCCATTAATTTTGAACCATGGACATAATCAATCCTGCTTTCTAGGAAAGCAACGGAAAACAAATGCCCGGTACCCATGTACATCAATACTATTAGTTGTGCAGATTTTACGTCCAGGGTTCCCACGTCCACGTTAACAACTTCGGCAAGTAGTAATGCTTCAAATATTCATAAAAAATATCATGTTTGTTGTACATGAAGTTAAATAAACATGTGAAAAATCAGTATCAAAATCATCTTGGATGTCCAGGAACATAATAAACAAGAAACAATCTGGGGTTACTCATCATGACAGCAGTGGCATTTTTTTTATTCTCGATGTAAAAGATAATTGTAATAGAAAATAGTTGAAGCTCGAAAATACTTGACCAAGCAGAAACAGTTGACATTCACACCTCTGAAGTACTAGTACCGAAGAAATTTCAGTTTGACGTTTCTTAAGGTATGTGGTAACATGTAAAGATGCTGTTTCTTGCTTCTGCATTAGTCAACCCTAATTAAAAAGCAAGATGGGAGAATTTAGAAGGTCTTTCTTTTATTTAGAGCGACTCAATTTTGATAAAAGATCAACAGTTATTAGTATGTATGCATTTTTTCAATAGATTTAAGTAGCTACATATAATATAAATTGACAACTTCTACACTTCACAAATTAGGCTTTCTTGTCAACTATACTCAGCTGGATCAATATATGTAAGCGCTGTTTGCAAATATTGTCATGTGCTACAAGAGGACTGGACTCGTTCTCATGTTCAGATAGGCCAGTGCAAATATCAAGCCATCGGTGAACAGTTAATTATACATGCTCATGATAAATGCATAAATATGTTCAACTGACGGCTCTCGTCCTCCTCAAAACGTTTGCGTCTCTCTCTCTCTCTCTCTCTCTCTCTCTCTCCTCTCCAGCTGTTGTCTACCGAGCTATCAGCTGCCATGGACTCCAGCCTGTTCATCATCGGCATCATAGGTTCGCACATTAATCGTGAGAGTTATTGATTAACTTTCTATATTTGCACTCTTTAAAGCTGTAACTTTCCTTCTTTTCCATGTTGCAGGAAACATAATATCAGTTCTTGTATTCGTCTCTCCCATGTAGGCCGTGAAAACTACATCTAGCTAATAAGCTTGCAACGTGTTCATGTATATGAGGCAAAAGGCTGATGAAGGCATCTTATACGTCCTGTTACTTCTTTTCCTTTGCAGAAAGACGTTCACCAGGATTGTGAGGAGAGGCTCGACAGAGGAGTTTCAGCCGCTACCATACGTGTTCACGCAGCTCAATACGCTGCTGTGGCTCTATTATGGACTCACCAAGCCCGATGGCTTCCTTGTCGCCACAGTCAATGGCTTTGGGGCCGTCATGGAGGCTATCTATCTCGTCCTCTTCATCGTCTACGCGGCAGATCATAACACAAGGGTAACAGAGCTTACAATACTAACACACTATACCTATATTCTCCAAAGCTCTTCATAGCTTTTCTAAACATTTCAGTTATTGTAAACTACGTATAGTGACCTCAGGTTTACGTGAATTCGTTTGAATTTGACGTTTCTGTTGTGAGTCCAGCTCTATTATGTTCAAAATCTATAACATTTCTACGAGGCTGAGATACATTTATTTTTTTCTTTGATGCATGGAAAAGATTGCCAGGATCTCTCACTTATTTTTCTTTTCTTCTTTCATGCATGCAGATTAGGACAGCAATGCTTGCAGCAGCAGTGGACATTGCTGCCTTCGGAGTCGTGTTTTTTATCACAACATTTGCCATCAGCGAGTTAAGCATAAGAATCATGGTGATTGGAATTATATGCATGTGCCTCAGCATAGTCATGTATGGTTCTCCCCTCTCAGCTACGGTATGGTTTCCTTTCTGTTCAAATGAAATAACTATAATACCCTTATTTTGTTTTCCTTTGATTAGGCTCTTTTTGGTATATTGATGTGGATTTTAAGAGCATCGGTGTTTTCTATATGAGACTGTCATTTGAAACACATACATTTTCCGTCCATCCATAACAGAAAAAATACTAGTGGATCAAAATGGTAAAGTCTTGTAAATCACTTAATTTCACATCACACCGGAAACTAAATTTTGCACCAGAAAAGTTTGGGTTAGTGGCAGTGCTAGCTATTAGCTAGTCACATGATGATCGATAAATGACCTGCATGAGCTAATATTAATTCTTTAATCTATATGGCACCTCGGTATATCAACAAAATACTTTTTGTCACACCCCAATTTTTGCCCATGATTAAATTTCACTAAAAATTTGAAATTTTTCAAATTTAGAACAAATTAAAATGAAGTGTGTGATTAAAGTTAGCCAAATCACCCCAATTTTAAAATTTTTATTTTGAAAACTTGCACAAAAAACCTCATCATATGCATTTTGAGGATTTATTGGATTTATTTTGAGTAATGTTTGTTTTTCTCTTTTTGGTTTGAATTCGAAATCCTTCAAATTCAAATTCCGGGAAAAGATCAAATCTTTTTCCCTTCTCGGGCCGCTCTCTTTTCTTTCTATCCCGGCCGGCCCAGCTCTCTCTCCCTTCTTTTCTTTTTCCTTCGCGGGCCGCTTTTCTTTCCCCGGCCCAGCGCCGCGCCAGCCTTCCTGGCCCGCTCCTCTCTCCCATTCCTTCCTCCCTCCTGGGCCGCAGCCGCCTGGCCCAACTTCCCCCCGCGCCAGCCTGCCAAGCCGCCTCCTCCCTCCGTCTCGCTGCCAGTGGGCCCCGTCCGTCGTCGTCATCCTCCGGACGCCACCGGCGAAATTTCCTGCCGCACCCATTCCTCCCGGTCTCCTCCGCCGCCTCTGTCCCATCCGCGCACCAGGAGCAGCATGTGAAGAACGCGCAGCGCACCGCCTTCCTCTTTACTTGGCCGCCCCGTCAAGTCCCGCGCACCGCCTTCCCCTTCCTTGACGCGCCCGCCAATCCACTGGTGAGCACCGCCATTGGTCGCCCATAAAGCAGACCGAGCCCTTCTCCATTCCTTCCTCGCTCTCATTTGCCACTTGAACGCCCGTCCCGAGCTCTCAATCACTTTCTTCCCTCATTTCTTTTCTTCCGGTGAACTCTCCGGCGAGGATTTCCGCCACCGTGGGTGAGTCATGTCGTCACCATCACCGCTCCTTAGCATCGCTGTCCCGTGCCTAACCCACTCATGCATTCCTCGTCCGCAGCCGAGTTCGGGACATCGTGGTCCCCGCAAGCTAGGGTTCCGGCCGTCATCTTCTTCGTTGCCGGCACCCCTCCGCTTCACCCTTTCGCTCCTTGACCCCGCGGTGAGCATCCCCGCGTCCCTCTTCTTCTCCTACGCCCCTCCTATTCCTTCCTCGTCCCGCGCGTGAGCTTCTCGCCGAGCCGCCGCCGCCGCGCATGGCCTCCCTCGCCGCCGGCTACGATATCGGCCACGCCCCCGGCCACGACGAGGCACGCATCGCACTCGCCTCCCTCCCGCGCACACGCGCGACACGCCTGCACAGCTTCGCGCACTTCTCCTTCCTCTTTCCCCTCATGCGCGAGCCCCTTCACCGGAGCCCTCCGCCTCCGCCCTACTCCCCTCGCCGCCGAACACTCCCCCGGCCCCGTCCGACCTCGACACGAGGCGCGACGAGCTTGCCGTCCTCCTGCGCACCGCGCGCGCTTCCCCTTTTCCCTTCCCCGGCACGCGCGCGACGCTTTTCCTTTGCTCGCCGGAGCGCCGCTTTACTCCGGCGACGCCGCACCGCCGCCGTGTTGCCTCTCGTCGACGACGCGTGGCACTCCCCTCTCCGCCGTCGCGCACTAGTCCTCGGCGACGTGCTCTCGTCGCCGTTCTACCTTCCTAGCCGCCGCCGGCGACGCTTCCGGCGACGCGCCGCCGCGCGCGCCGTGTCCTGCCGTCGTTGACCGCGTTCCGCCGCCGCTGCCGACGTGGCGTGCCACGTCAGCTGATGGACCCCGCCAGTCAGCCTCACCCTCCTTCCCTCCTCTCTCCCGTGCACCCGGTCCTCGTAGACCACAGGCACATAAGCTCCACCGGTTCACCATGAGCTAGGTTCACGATCTTTTTCCTTTACAAAATAAATCCCAAAACTACAGAAAATCCCCAGGTCCTGTCTTTTTACAGATAAGCCCTCAAGCTTTTCTGTAATTATGTTTGGATCCTGCCTTTTTACGGAAACATCCTTATACTTTTCTGTAATTACAGATAGGTCCCTGTCATCTTTCTGTATTTACCAAATAGACCCCCAGACCCCTGACCCCACACGTCAGCCTCACACACCCTTTGTAATTGTTAAATGCACCCAGATTTGTGCACAGAAACCTGTTTCGAGCACATTTTCAATATCAGAAAAATTCCTAAAAATCCCCAAAAATCCAATATTCCTTCCTAACCATTTTACAACCCTTGTTACCCTCTGAAAAATTAGGATGATGATTATACTTAATTAAGTTAATCAAATCCTGATCAAACTCCTTTCTTTTACTTCAAAGATCAATATCTTTCTTGTACTAACTCCAATTTTGGCGAATCTTGCGCCAAAATTCATCTAAAATCCTATTCTATCCAATGCCACCAAAATCAACTTCCCTCTGGTTTTATTTGGATTTTATTTGATCTATTGCTTGTTATTTGTTTGTTAAGCGATAGATTTATTTCTTTTATCGTTAGACAATCAAGCTTTTGAAAAAGAGCCCGAAGATCCGGATTACGAGAACATAGAAGAGGAAGGTCTTGGTGAAGGCAAGTCTAACTCCCTTTGATCATATTGATCCCATGTTTATGAAATTACCCTAAATAGAGCTGTTTACAAATAAATTGCATGGTATTTAAATGAATTTAAATGCTAGAATGGTCCTATGCAATATTTGATTGCCTGCCTTGACTTGATTATATCCAGTATCCTTGTTAACCCTAGGGATCAACATCATTAATTTAATTAATGAATTGTTGATACGCTCACTGCTTAGGACTTTCACCATGTGTTTAATTAATACTGCTCACATGATTTTCGTGTGAAATGCGTGCGTCTTGGTGGTGTGTGTAAATGTGAATTTGGGTGGTATAATAATAAGTGCAACCCTAGTGAGGGATGTTTTTGGCGGGATCAGGCGAGGTAGTCCTCAGTGGGGAGGCTATCTCTGGGACGCCCTTCCACTTGTGGATTGGCTATTGAAGATGCCTGGTTCGGTCGTATAAGGACCGGTTCTTGTGCCGCCTTTGCCTAGCACCTCTCGCGCAGCCACAAGCCGTGAATGGGCGCGGAATTGGAACCACACCCTACTAGTACTCACCCGGTACCCCCCGGAGGCAGGATATTGCAACGGAGTCCCAGGAGAAGACTCGTTCGTTGGTGGGTGTTCGAGATCCGGCATTTATGACTGGCCATATTATTATTGTGAAGCCCCTGGTGATGTCCGTGGGGGATGCCGTAGTGGTACGAAGTAGGTATAGAACCTTTAGTGGGACAGTCCAAACTATGACGATAGGGAGGACTGGACCACCTTGTGGGGAAATTTGTGCACCCTTGGCCAAGGTTAAGAAACTTTCCGGAAAGCCGTGTTCCACGGTATTGGACAACGCGAAAGCATCGGCCATACTATGATTAGTCTTTTCTGTGTGAGTTATCCTTGGCGTGTTTTCGGAATACACCGGTTTGGAGCCGTGTGCTGGTTGACGGCCAGTGATAAAACTTGAGGCACTGGCGGGATGGACAGTAACTCCCCCAGGGCCGCCCAACCCCACTAATCTCTACAGATACTTGATTAGATTGCGAACTGCTTTGTTTTCAAAACAACCTTGCATAAACTTGGCTTTCACGCCTTGTTGTGATAAACCTCAGCCTATCCTTTGATAAATCCCTTGCATAACTTACCCCTCGTGTTAGGCTTGCTGAGTATCTTAAGTACTCACTCTTGCTTCAATCATTCAGAAGATGAGCCAGAGTTAGAAGCTGATGGAGGTGAAGATTAGGGTTCAGCCTGCACGCAAGTCTGCCTGTTGGAGTGGTGCCGTTCCGTCTTCCGCTGGAGTAGTAGTCTAGTGCTGCTGCTGTGGCAGCTAGTCGGTGTGTTGTCTGTTCTTGTGGTCAGGCCGCTGGCCTTTGTTGTAAGACCTTTTGTATAATAAAAGGGCTTGTATGAGACTTGGTAATATTATAAAAAGGGTATGAGATTGTGATGTCATTCTGTGTAAGCGTCGTATCAGCGTCTGATCCAGGGACTGATACGGTAAGCGCTAGTGCTCCAGAAATGGGGTACGACAGTTTTCCCAGTGAAAAATAGTTTTATGGTTGGAACCTTGAGTATAAATTATCATAATGCTATAAATATATTTATCATATCAGGTAAAATAGTGGTATTCACAAAATGGTTGATCTAGAGAGGTAACCTACAAAGTTTCCACTTTACGAGAGGATAAATTTCACTTCTGTTGTTCAGGAAAATCTTAAGAAAAAGTGCTGTCTTAACTAGCTAGGTAAGTTGAAATGTAAAGTGTATTCATGCTTTTATGGAATTAAAAACTTTGTACAAGGAGCATTGTTGTGAGAAATGCATGATTGGAGAGCTTTGCACTTGTATGGTAACTATATCTCTTGCATTAAAAGCAGAAGGATTACTTATGAAACCAGCTAATTTTTTTTTTTTTTGCGAGGATGAAACCAGCTAATATGTATGGAACACTACTACAAAAACCATTTCTAAATCGGCTAGCGTAAGATCGTTGCTGTTGCTTACAAGCCGGTGTGTAGAATTTTCTTATAAGACATGTTATATGTAGTTTCGTGCAAGAGTTAGTTAGCAACATAAAACAGTGACACAATCATATATCAGTTTTAGGATAAAATACATAGATTTATATCATATATGGTTTCGTGCTGACAATTATGTGCGCACTAGTCTTAAATCTCTAGCTGCGTGCTGACAATTATCTGCCCACTACTAGTCTTAATCGCTAGCTGCGTGCTGACAATTACCTGCCCACTAGTCTTAAGTCGCAAGTGACTCCGGATCAAGAAATGTTGTGCATAGATTATCATTAGCTGTTCTAGAATCAACTTCAGAGGTAATTTACAAACAGCACTAACATATATCTTCGTGGTCTGGCACAGGCTCATGCATGTGTGCAGACCTCGTTGCTTGAATTAATTAAATTACGTGCATGTATATAATGTATATAATACACTACACGAGTACAATTTTTATAGGAATTGACAGAAAACGGATATGACAACCTCGCAAAAAAATGGGATATGACTATCAAGGTATACGACTGGGCCATATATAGCTTAATCTGTCATGTCAACATTACCTTCGTTGTGGGCTTAATTTGTGAGCCCATCTCGAGCGAAGCCACATATATATAGATGAACACGTGAAGCAGAGAAACATACAGTTACGTAGATTCTAAACGTTGATGTCTCATACTTGAAATTTTCATGTACCTATGGTCGACCGTACATGTACACTGCTTCGAATTACTACATTACCATCAACTAAGATTTTTTCTGTGTAAACGTGTGTATGTCCGGAAACAGGGAACGGTGATCAGAACCAACAGCGTGGAGTACATGCCGTTCTTTTTATCCTTCTTCCTCTTCCTGAACGGAGGCGTGTGGGCAACGTACGCTGTGCTTGATCGAGACATCTTCATTGGTGTAAGTTTGTTACTAATGAAAATTAATTACTTACATATCTTTCAACTTATCATCCAACTTTATCTCTACAGATTCCAAATGGAATAGGCTTCGTCTTGGGCACCATCCAGCTGATTATCTACGTGATCTACAAGAAACACCAGATGATGCATCCAAGGAGTAACGAAACACCAGATGATGCATCCAAGGCTTCGACACCGCTTCTCGCCTCCGACACTGTTTGATGTGCCGTGTGCTTAGCAGCCACCTATCAATATCATAGTGATTACTAAATTGTTTGTGGTTGAAGCATGTAAAGTTTCCTCTGATGAGTACAGTTCACATTCACTTAAATCATACCCAGAACTGACACGGTATACATTCAGATTTCTAGCATAAAGATTTTTCTTTTGTGAGAAACCATGGTGGATCCCAATATATTGGACTATCCTGAGAAGACATATGAGCAATTTTTCATTACAGTAATTGTATTCTCACAATGGATCTAGGGTAGATGTGTTATTTCTTTTAGGACAGAGGGAGTAGAATCAACTCATATTCAATCAAGGTCCATATTAGTTTAATGACATATCTCTTGTAGTGTATTGCAAAAATCTCCCATCGGTTAAACTTTTTTTTTTTGACATGTCTCTTGTAGTGTACTAGTTGCCCACCAATTGATTACATCATTTCACTTTTCTGGTGTAAATGTACTACTTTACGAGGTTTATTAAAAAATTTATTAGATTTCAAAAGTCAAGCTGATATCAGAGGTGATGATTACATCAAGCACGGCCGTACCATGACCGGTTCACTAAAGTCCAATAATTCTATCATTATTGTAGAATAACTGTTGTTATTATGTCAAGAACTTTCTCAATTATTCACATCTACTTATTAGGGCCTGTTTATTTGCCTACGTATTATGCAAAATCTGGGTTTCTAGATTTTGAATCCAGAAGCTGGATTGTAAAAGCTGGTGTTAGCAACGCTGGATTCTGGTATGATTGGTTTCTTTTTTTTTTTTTTGGAAAAATACTATGACGCCTTTTGATCTTAGAGTATATATGTATGTCATATAAATGTGTAAATTATATAAAAAAATTGAAAGGGAGTAGATAGTAGTTTAATGAACATAATCTATACTTGACATTTTACTATAAATATTTTCAGTTCTGCTTGATGATGGCAGAGACGATAATTTCACAAAACTTGGGAAATTAATCTTGTTTTCATCCTCTCACAAACTACCAAAACCTACTCAAACATGGAATGCAGACCGTGACTGTGCAATCCGGCTTCTGAAGTCGGTCACAATGCACAATCCATAAGTGCAAACAATCAGGCCTTTATTACTTTGTTAATGAACGGCCTTCTGTTCCGCGGCTTTCTTACTGCATTGAATTTTTCTCCCCAACGCATGTTTCTTTGCGGGTTTAGTCATTCAGGATGGTGTAGTGGTTGTGGAATTACAAATTGCTTGTCCAAACATCAACATAGTCAAGTTGACAGAACCATTCAAGCTTATGGAATCACCGAAAGATCGTCTTTGGATATGGAATGCATATTACAATGGTGCAATTTGGTGTAGTTTAGGATTTTAGAGGTGACGTGCATATGGAGTGCGTTGTTTACAAAAGATCATATTGTTATACATCACTTTCTCTAACTCTTTTTAACTGGTAAGTTGCACGACTAGACTGCACAAGGTGTTCACAGCACAGGCTCAGTCAAGTCAAGGTGTCTAACGCGCAATGACATTGGGACGTTGAATGATCAAGTTCTAATTGTAGCTGTTCTCAAACTATATTAAGAGAATATGGATCCTTTTTTTTCCACTATGGAGTTATGGGAATCCTTCTATATATATGTTAGGAGCATAACCCCTTGCCAGTACCGATTCTTAGAGCATCTCCAGCAGAAAACCTAAATCGAATACCAATACTGTCAAAATGGCCAATTGCTCCAGACTACCTAAACGGATACCAAAACCTAAAATGGTTTCACCTAAATTTCTCTCCCTGAACTCATATTGAGTTTCTACTGGAAACCTAACTCACCTCACACGGGGGGCCAGCCCGCGTCGGACATTTGCCGAGTTGTGCCAGCTGTAAATCACCGGAACCCAGGCGGCGAATTCGGCAAGTTCAGTCCTCCCATGTTCGCGACAGGGACCCGCTCGCTGCGCCTGCTCGGTTCCTCCAACGCATCTTTCTCCCGGCGTTCTGCTCTCGCCTCCGTCGGCGACCATAGCGCCTCGATCTCCGCTCGCCAAGGAAGGGAGGAGGAGCAGGGTGGCTCAGGGTGGCGTCGTCAGCACATGGGGCGGCGGCTCGCTGGATGGAGCGCGGTTCGAGATGTTGAGGAGCGAATTGAAGGTTGTGGCTGGTGGAGCTCGCTCAATAATATGGCCAATCCTTGAGAAATGTTGTATTATCTGTTTTTTCTGTGTCTCATTTTTATAGAACAGTGAAAGTAAGAGGATTCTTCTATAGGTATCCATAGGTTCTGAGAGAGCACAATTTTTTCTTGAAAATCCTCTCTCCTATACCTAAAACGTAGGTTTTCAATTTTCTGTTGAGATGCTCTTAACGCTACCTCCCTATTGAATGCCGGAGCCACAGATGGTGAGCATTTTGGCGGGGCTGATCACCTCAGTCCTTTCGAGGCTCTCCAATTTGCTGGAGTCGGAGTACAGGCTGCTCAATGGCGTGAAAGACGGCATCACCTCCCTGAGGGACGAGATGAGCAAAATCAACGCCGTACTCGAGACGATGGGCCCTGCGGAAGAATTGGATCCTCTGCATAAGGAGTGGAGTAGCAAGGTACGCGACCTAGCCTACGACATGGAGGATTGTGTAGAATTTTTCATGTGCAATCTCGGCCGCTTTCGCGATGCCAATCCTAGATTTATGAGCAAGGCCATCCAGAAGCTGAAGCTTCTACCAGCACACCACCACGTCGCCAAACAGATCCGCCACCTCAAAGCCCGCGCGATCCAGCTGAGCGAGCGCTGGGATAGGTATAAACCTGGTGAAACCATTTTGCAGCGATGGCAAACAAGTAGCACGGGAAGCATCGATCCTCGGATATCTATTCTAGCCCTGCTGGTCTCATAGGCATCGAGGACCAGATGGGAATGATTATTGAGTTATTGCAGGAACCACACGAATTCAGTGTGGTGTCTATTGTGGGTTTTGGAGGTATAGGAAAGACCACTCTTGCCCATCAAATATATCGCACAATCAAAAGCAAATTCGAGTGCACAGCTTTCGTGTCAATATCTAGAAAGCCAGACATTCCGATGATTTTGACGCATATACTGCAAGCCTTCCAATCTAGTGGTGAAGGAACGTCAAGCAATGTTCAAGAATCCATTGCCCCACCGCAAGAGTGTCTTCATAATAAGAGGTATGTACGTTGTATAGATATGATTTTTGCTCCTGGAACTAAGTTATGTTACATGTGCCACTAACGACATCATAGATAAGTCTGGTCCTAGAAAAGTAAACTGGAGCTCTCGTTAGCAGTGTCTTCCACATCAGTTTTTTTATGCAAAGATAGTCCAGTCTATCATCATCATAGTACTTATCTAATAAGTTGCATTCTCTTTACATTTGTTTGCTATAATTACATAAATCGGGTGTCTTGAAACCCTCGCGAAATGGTTATCTAATTTTAGACATCCAGTTTGTGGCACAATACGCATCCAGATGATTTTCTTTTAATGCATACACTATGCATTCTCAGATCCCATGGTGAAGGGACGTCAAGAAACAATACTAATGGTGCAGCGATGTTGAGCAATACCATAGACCCTCTGAAAAATTATTTACAAAATAAGAGGTACATGCATATATTTATATATGAATTTTACTTTCTGAAATAATAATCAAAGAGTAAAGTGCAGCAGCGGTCTTCAAACTTATGCCTTTGTGACATCTAGGTCCTGAACTCTCAAAATGCATATTTGAGTCTCTAAACTTTGCTAAATTGTGTCATCTAGGCCCAATGTTCTGAAAATACCCTTATGGCTGCTAAAAGCATCTAATTGAGAATGATTGTCATGCTCTTTTCCTCCCCAAATAACTGTTTGCATTTAAAAAAATTGTGAAGTATTGTTTGCATTACAATTCATGCTAGAGGACACCATTAGGTTGCATAATGTCATAATCTATTAACTTATTAATTGACCAAGAAAACAAATAGGGCTGAGGGGCCCTATTTGTTTTGTTGACACATGAAAAATAAAATTTGACCCAAATTTTTTTGCATTGAAATTCTGATAAAATAATTGTTGAATCTTAAAATCTTTTGTCAAGAAAAGAAAGCACCACGTTCACTCTCAACAGCTAGAAATTACCACATGTATGGGTACATTAAACATATGGGGATATAACATTAGATCCGATGCCTATCTTTGTCAATGATTATGAATCGATAGTCAGCTGTTTTGCTTTTCTATGTGAATTACTTAGATTTTTACTACGATTAATATGTAGGATCTACAATAAGCCCGCGATCAGTAAATATAACTCCCTTTTATGTATTCTTTTACGATAAGAGAGTTAGAGGCATGTTACTTTAGTCTCTTTCGAAAAGTAAATTTGACACTAACTTTTTCGCACTAGAATCCCTGCAAGACATCCATTGAATATTAATATATTTTACCAAAAAAAGGAACCACCATGTTCGCTCTCAACAGCTAGAAATTACCAATTGATCCGAAAAAAATGAATGAAAAATTACCAAACACTGTCATTGTGAAAAGGATAGCCAAATTATCCACTACAACAATTATAAATACATCATATATAATTTTATATATTATCCATTATTTCATTTATGAAAACAACCAATACAAATAATAGTGTTAGAAATAAACTAAGATGACAAGAATAAAATAGAATAAAATATTTTTAAAAAAATATTAATACAATACTAAATAGATTATTAATACTAGCCGTGGAAATGCGCGGGCCACCCTACTAGTTATAGATAAAGAGATGACAAACCATGTTGATACAGAACCACGTCAGCAACAATAGAGGGGATAATTTTGAATATTTAGACCTAGATGACACACTCTAGCAAGTTTATGCATCCAAATATGCGTTTTGAGAGTTCGGAGCCCTAGATCACCCATGATAAGTTTAAGAACTGCAGTGTAACTCGAGAAGAAACAAAGCTCCAGCTAATGGGTACTTGTCGCATGCTAAACTAGTTGTTGTTTTGTTTTCTTCTTAAGCTATATTTCATATTTGTATGCAAAGATGCAAATGCACAAGCAACTAATAAAGAAAGGATACCACTGCTTAATAACACAACATGACTATTTCTGCAAAGAGGGGAAGCATTTAATATGATGCATTAAAAACCGACAACCTTGAAATTTTCGGCCCAAAATATTTTCCAATGACAGACAACATAAATTTTAATTTAAAATGATAAAATAGATTTAAAATTTTTTAATTTTCAAATATAAGTATTTGGTTCATATTTTAGGCTTACATAATGTGACCATAATTTTGATTCTTCTTTAAATTTGTTAACATCTTATGATTAAACCTTCTAAATATTAGTCACAGTATGTTGCAAGCAGGTTATGTGTTACCTTGTTACCAAACACGGTTACACCTTCAAATGTGCATCTAAAATTAGAAAAACAAAATGGAGGATAGAACATGCAAATATCTACCATCATATAGTATGGTTGCATGCTCTATGTATACATATTTTTTTTATAATCTTAGATGCACTTTTGAAGGAGCTATTTTGATTGGTAACATGGTAACACCTAAAGCCTTGTAACACAGGATAGGTTTGATAACATCTTTTATTTCATATTAAAAGTTACATACAATGATTTTCAATTGAGATTAAGCTTTCAATTTATATTTGTCGTAATTTTAAATGGGACAGCTTGTGCCCTTAACGTGCATGGACGCTTCCAGATGTATAACACATGAATTAGAACTATGAAATTTTTATTTTTTGCAAAACATAGTGAATGACTGTCATAAAAGACTGATTAAGTACAACTATTATATGCAAGATGCTAGTTTTCTTGCATACTTGAGGTTCTTTGGATATACAGAAGTTGTGCCTGCTGCTATCCTGAATTTACCTTGAGGATTAGGTTGCACACTCTAACAAATTCCTTTCATAAAATTTACAGATTCCTTTTAGTTATTGACGATGTATGGGACAAAATAGTTTGGGAAACTATCAAATGTGCAATTAAAGATAATAAGCATGACAGTAGAGTTATAATAACTACACGGATCGAGGATGTTGCAAAAGAGTGCAGTTCTGGTCCAAGGGGGCATGTTTATAGGATCAGACCTCTGAATTCTATTGATTCAGCGAGATTATTTCACAGAAGGGTTTTTAGTTCTGAAGATGCTTGTCCTGAGCAATTCCGGGAAGTCTCAGAGAAAATCTTAAGGAAATGTGGAGGAGTGCCGTTAGCCATACTTACTGTAGCCAGCCTTCTCGCTAGTCAAAATGTCATGTTGCTGGAAAACTGGGAGAAGATAGAGAGGTCGTTAGTTTTCCAGCTGGGACCAAATGATAGTTTAGAAGGACTGAAGTATGTACTGAACCTTAGCTACCAGGATTTGTCTGAACGTGGTGGAGACGCTGAACTCAAGGCTTGCCTCTTGTATCTAAGCATTTTCAGAGAGGATTCCATAATTAATAGGGATGATTTGGTGAGGCGATGGATAGCAGAGGGTCTGGTTAATAAAAAAGAACGGGGGCAGGACCATGAAGACACTGCAGGAAGATACTTCAACGAGCTCATTAACAGAAGCCTAATCCAACCCGCTGATTTCAATGACTACGGGGAGGTCATGTCTTGTCGAGTGCACGACATAGTGCTTGATTTTATCGTTTGGAAGTCTTCTGAGGTGAGTCCGCTGGGAGACCGCAGGCTCTTCCTCTACGTGCCTTGGACCCCCAGTCGGGACATCCTGTTGAATCCCTCCGGAACTGGTACATCTCATTCCCAAGAAAGTGATCGGGCACTTGCAGGCATGGATCTCCCCCGCCTTCGATCTTTCACCTACCAAGGGCCAGTTGGAGGCATGCCTTCTCCGTTGCAGCAGCAATCTCCCTCTAAATTCCAGCTTTTTTCCAAGAGAACGGAGTCTAAGTTTCGATTTCTCCGGGTTCTGGACATGGAACTCTTCGGCTTTGGGCTCTGTGACTTAACCATCCTTGACGAATTCGTCTTATTGAAGTATCTGAGACTGAGAATCAAAGCATATCAGCACTGCAAGCTGCCAAGGCGAATTCGAGCACTGCGTTTCCTCAAGACACTCGAAGTACACTCAGATATACTAGGAGAAAATGAATTTCCTGAGGACATTTGTGAGCTTGATATGTTGTTACACCTAGTTGTCCAGTCTCGTAAGGGACCGCTGCTGCCCAAGGAGATGCGTAGAATGAGCGCACTCCGCACACTGAAAGGCTTCGAAGTCAGGGACACGTCCACTGATAGCATTCGGGGGCTCGGTGAGCTCAGCGATCTTAGGGACCTTCAGCTCAGTCTCAAGATTGGCCTTGGGAGGGACGCCACTGACCTCCTGGCCCAATCGCTCTGCAAACTTGGAGAGAGCAGCCTTCGATCGCTGGTTTTAAAGCCAACATCTTTTGTCATGCTCCCTGAGAACCTCATCGAACCCTGGTCCCCACCACCACGCTATCTTAGGAGGCTCCATCTCTTGCCCAGCTTCTTCATCGACGCGGTTCCGGCATGGACTGCACAAGCGAAAAGTCTCACCAGTGTAGAGATACAGGTGTACAAGCTCACAGTTGAAGGATTTCGGTACCTATCCATGTTGCCAGTACTCGTCCGCCTCAAGCTACACATCATGACCACCTGGCCCGAATCCGCGGAGGCCGCCGTCACCGTTGGCAGCGGGGCCTTCCTGTGTCTCAACGAGTTCTGCTTCAGCTACGTCGTGCCATGCCGCCTCAAATTTGAGCCTGGGGCAATGCCAGTGCTGCGGAGGCTTGAAGTAAAATTTGATGCAGCGGCGGCGGTTGCTGGTGACTGCAGCCTTGTTGGCGTCGAGCACCTGCTGAATCTTGAAATGTTCAATGTGCTTATCTACGACGGCTCCGACATAAGGCTTGACGACCCGCCTCCACGAAACAAGGGGCATATCAAATCGTCTGAAGAGATTCAGAAGTGGTGGAAGTATATTTTTGCAGAAGATATGCTGACGCTCGTTGCCTCCAACCACCCGAGATCTCCTCAAATTGACATCAAGTACGAATAATGAAGGAGCGACTGTCAAGGCGAAACTGGTAAACTCCACCCGTTTCTTCTCTCTTCCTTTCCTTTCCAATTTGAAGTTTAACTTAGTCTTTCCATGAGAGGTAACCAAGCTAATTCTTTGCCTATGAAGGCATTGAGCAGGATTTCATCAGATACTTCGGTACATGTAATGATGTGAGTGCCTGACCGGAGCAGAGGAAGCGGATCACGAGTACAGGTAATTCATTTTCTGAAGTTAATCCCAAGATCAGTTTAGTTGTTGGTGTCTGTCCTTCAGTTTCTCTCATTATATTATAGAATTTTCATTCTTATCATTTCAATAGTTCCTCTTTGGTTATGTGTAAAATAGGACTGCGTGATATTTTTGATACACCACAAAATTTTGAACTTAGACAAAACACTTGCCAAGAAATGCACACTGAATGACAATATTTAAGGGAACTGTTGTAGACAAGATATTATTCTCAATATAACTATTTCAAGTTCTCGCATTTTCACACTCGCAGGTTATTCTGCATCTTGCACGATGCATGTGTCATCTTTCAAGCAGGTTGCAGTGGAGAAAACTACAAGCACCTGGACGCAGTGGCGGAGCTGGATGAGAAATTTAGAGGGTGCCAGACAAAAACTATGAACGATTGGGTGTAGAAAAAAATTACAATTTACGCTCTTTTTTTTCATTGTTTACATACGCATCTACGATTTGGCAAGTAAAGATCCTATAATGTACGGTTCTATGGCGAATTACACATCCGATTTGCATTTGTGATACGAACTAAGAAAGAAAATCAAGGGGAGAGCAGGTTAAGACTTACATTCACTTAAGTGGGCTGCGGGACGCGGCTGTATTAATTGTAAACCATCGCGATCTACTCGCGTACTCCGTCTCCGGTGAGGGCGAGCTCCGAAAAGGCGACCTGAAGAGGCGACGCCGCAATCTCCCCGGGGGCAACCGAGGCGGCGATGGCTCCGGTGTCGGCGAATCGAAGCCACGAACAACGAATTCGGCTGCTAATAAGACTACTACGTATGTGTCCTGGGCTATTGGCTGCTGGATGAACGTTTGCTGGGCTGTTGGGCCGTGGTGACTTCGACTAAAGCAAGCAGATACGACGATCAAGCTAACGCGTTGCGTACGTGAATCAAACAGATACGGAGCAGCTGGGCTTCGATTCCTTCGCTGGATACGTGCTGGCGAACACCAGGTCCTCAGAGAAATTTGTAGAGGAATTTGGTTGAAATAGAGAGGAAGCATGTAACTCTTCCCTGCTTTTCGAACTGTCGTAAACAATGCAGAAACAAATGAAGAGAAAGCATGTATACCATAATTATAACCACTCAATATATAATTCCTATACCAGGAAAACATCACGAGAAGCTCGCGCAGCTCAGGAACAATGACGACGCAGCTGTATACTATTATGTGGGGACTCAAAGGAACACCACCACCCTCCCTCGTATCATGCTCTAGGCCAAGATAGGTGGAGGAGCCTAGCGATCAACGAGCAGGAATCATATAAAGCAGAACAAACGCGCGCTCGCTCAATCGATTAATCATCAGTTGGCGGCCCGCGCCAGCAGCTTGGCGCGCAGCTCCGCCGCGTCCACCTCCTTGGCGCC
Organism: Eragrostis nindensis; assembly: GCA_012490785.1. Classification (NCBI taxonomy): domain Eukaryota; kingdom Viridiplantae; phylum Streptophyta; class Magnoliopsida; order Poales; family Poaceae; genus Eragrostis; species Eragrostis nindensis. The sequence goes on from JAAXCT010001833.1 coordinate 73,083, forward strand.
GCCCGCCGGCCGGTAGTACCCGGTCACCGGGTCCGGCACCCACGCCGTCTTCTCCTCGCCGGCGGCCGCCGCGGTGGTCACGTCCTTCTTGCCCATCACCCGCCTGGCCACCTTGTCCTCTGCCCTACGCCCGGCGCCCTTGACCATGGCCGCGGCAACAGAGTAGCCCCTCCTGCACCATCATCACATCATCACCAAAGAAATCGTCAGCACAAACGATCCTAGGAACGAAGATCAAATCAAGGTTTCAAGCAAACACACGCATCATATGATGCATATATCGATACATCAGTATCAGAGGGCAGGACAAAAGACTGACCTCTGTGCTTGGAGGCTGAAGCAGCTTGATGCAACTCTCTCCATGGTTTCAGCCTTTCCAGGAATGGATCGACGATCTCTCAGCTCTGTTCTCCTCTCTCAAAGCTCTGTTTCTTTTCTCGCTAGTTTGTTTTGAGACGTGATCAGAGATGTTGCAGGGTGGCTGCTTTTATAGAGAGAGAGTAGCCAGCAAGCTGGAGAGACAACCAGACACGGAGAGAATCGAAGACGGAAGGAGCCAAATGATGATGGCCACGGGATCAACGAAGGCTCTTGGAATATGTCCAAGGGGCAGCGCCAGATGGCCATACAAACCAAAAGCTGCCTCGCCACGTGTTCCTCCGAGAGCCAGAGGGGCACACGCTTCGTCATAAGTTTATAACTCTGACAGGCGGGGCCCTGCCGGCGGCCGGTCTGGCTAGCTTGCCCGAGTCCACTGTGTGGGTGCAAACGCGTGACGGCGATGTGCGTTCGGCGCCGGATCGGCTGAGTGGAGGGGAGAGAAAGATACGATTTGCAGCGCGTGAACGATGATGATTGCGTCTGTGCTGCCTAAAGAATCGATGGCGTCTCGGTAGGGTCACGGACGTTGGAGGCTGCTTCTTTTCTCCGCGTGTGGATCTTCTCTGCACCTCACGATTTGGATGATTGAGGGTAGTGGGAGGGGGAAAAGGAGTGGCAGCTAGCTTAACAACTAAAATGTGGAAGTAAATATTTTGCAAGTTTGACCATATCAAAAAATAGATATGTCCAATGTTCCATCGTTACCAACGCAAAAGATATCTGTTCATCTAAGTAACTGTGGCCTCGCAAAAAAAAAAAGTAACTGTGGGGCCAGCAATTGTTTTGTTTTTGAACATTGGGAATTAGCTGAATGGAAAAAACATATTGAGGAGACCATATAAACCTGGGAAAATATTTGGTGCAAACCACCTATTCGGTGGAATCGTGAAAATCCTCTTGAAAAACATATTTACAAGTTTTAAAAAATTATGAAACTTGGCATCGTATTGCACCGATTTCAACTTGAAAAATTATGAAACTTGGCATCGTATTACAACTTGAAAAATTATGAAACCTTCTAAGATTATGAAACTTGGCAACGTATTACAACTTGAAAAATTATGAAACCTTCCACTGATTTCACGAAACAATTCGCTCTTAAAGGAAGCTAATATCTCGAGTAACTGTAGCGGAAAACTAGAGTTGAGACCCTACATGTACAAATCTTGAAAGCTTTCACTCAAACGCTTTCACCACTGTTATGAGTTCTTCTTAGAAACCAAACAAGATAATCTAGTAATAACTAGGTCTCTCCTAGGATTTATAGAGGTAGAGTGCATGTATGTTTCAGGGAAAACAAAAGGAGGATCCTTGTATATGGAATACCGGAATTCGCACGGTATTTCTGCGATGACATGCTGAAACCACACAACAAGAAGCCTAGCTGCCACAGAAGATCGGAGGCCAAGACCGAAACTGTGGCGGCCAAGTTGCGTTAGCGCTGGATTCCGTGAGGAGCCACCTTGGCCATGCAGGTGTTGTGTTGACCTATCCCACATGTAACTACCTTTCCAATGCAGGTTAGCTTCTCCTCACACGGATGAATCGAAAGTTTACTTTTTTTGTGTACTGCAGCTGGTTGCCTAATGTTGTGGCTAACCTCTAAAGGTTCTACACGCCAACACGGATCGCATGCACGGACGCTGAAGCCGTGAAAGGACACAAACGCCGACAAGATGGCAAGCAGATCCATTCGGTGGCGCCAAACGTTCGGTAGTGCACTAAAATATAAGATATTGCTAGCTAATTCAAAAATAAAGTATGTTCCTCGAGGCAAAGCTTATTGTTCATGGGCGTCATTATTCAAGAGAGTAGCTGGAGAGTCACAGAAGGGGTACTTTATACATATGAACATCTTTTCGTTTGGTCATACGCATCATGTGTTGCCAAAGCCTGAAGTGCTACTATATGCATTTCAGTATTTGATTTTTCTAAAGGCTGGAACTCTCGTTTCCGTTATCTAAAAATATGTGTATTTGATTTTAATTAGGCCACCTGTCGTTGTAGATCGAGACGCAATAATTGGGACATGCACGATCATCGAATTGTTTGTTACCGAATGCATGCTTGGTATGGAGTAGCTTCTGTGTTAGGAATACGAGCAAAAGGGAGCATGCCAACTGCTATATTTGTTATTGTCGAGCGGCCGAATTGAATTTGCATATTTGGATGCTGACGCGCAGAGAAAGAAAGTGAGTTCCGAACACCCCATGTTTGCACAAAAACGTGTTCAAAATCCATTCCGCCTCTTCTCCCATACGCTCAGAAACACTGCGATTACGACAGTGGTTTTGACTGAACCGAAGGCAAAAGCAGATAAGTTGTCTAACCAGTCGAATATATACACACGAAGGAATTATGGAGCTACACAAAAAGGATACGTGGAAAGAGAGAGTTGGCGGATGCAAATATATCAATCTGCTTTGCCATTATATGTGCTACACGATTACGCCACGTATGAAAGCAGCATCCATATCCCTGCTTTTATACAAAGTTGACAAATATGAGCTGGATATGCACACATATGTCGCTTGCAATCGCAAAATCAAATTGTGTGGTGCATGCATTGGGTTCTTTGTCATTTTAACTCTATTTTTTTAAAAAAACAAATATTTCAAGAAAGTGACACATAAGTATGCTATATTCAAATAATAGCGAAGGAAGATGTGCGTCGTCTGCTAGGTAGACCTTGGATGGGTAAACTTCATCTTGTTGTCGCATATTTCTATTTGGGATGACCTGGCCTCCAAGTCAAAAGTGAAAGCAATTTTTTTTTTGCGAGGAAAGTGAAAGCAATTTAACATTCGTAACTGATCAAAGTGATATTTAAAAGAAGTTTAGTACAAGTAACATGTTCAGACGTGTAAGTATATATGTATACGCGCTTTTTTTTCGAGTACAAAATTCAATTAATTAAACGAGCGGATGAAGTACACGGACGGCTAGTTTAGCCACGTGCAGATATATTTCTCACAGTTGCATTCACAATACTACGTACATAACGTCATAGCTAAGGCCCTGTTTGGATACAAAATATTTTTTGAGTTTTGAAAGAATACCACGTTTTGCAAAATACTTTGGTTTTGAGAGATATCAAAGTGTTTGGATGTAGCAAGTTTTGTAGTCTTAAAACCATAGTATTGCTAAAAGTGCAATCATTTTAGAGTTTTAGAAACTTCACTCATGATCTCTTTTTTCTAAACTATGGTTTTGCTTGGCACTAGCTTCTAAAACTATGCGAACAAGCTGCTAGCTCGGTGGTAAGACAGCCGAGTGCTGTCCAACCCGTCGGGGGTTCGAGCCCCAGGCGCCGCACCAAAAAAAATTCCCTCGCCTTTCCCCCTATGCCACAGCATGTGGTTAAGACCCCGCCTGAGGCCGGTGTCGTGGCCCGTGCACTGCGAAGCTCTCACGCAGGTTGGTGGTCCCCATGTCAGGAGGGGGAGAGGGGTTCGGGAATTTTCTAAACCTGTGTGAGAAGGTTTCTTCTTCTTAAAACAATGCCGTTGGGGCGGTCTTACCCCGGCAGGTCTAGTTTTTTTTAGCTTCTAAAACTATGGTTTCTTCGTACTTTGATTTTGAGAAACTACAATACCCAAACAGAGCCTAAGCGTACGGATTGACATTCGATCGGGTTGCGGGATCGACAGGCCAAAATGTCAGCGCTAGCTGTGCCAATCTGTCTACTGACGTATGTCCTTCGTCTCTTGATGCTGGAGTATCTTATCACGCATCATAAAGAAAATTAAAGGTACAACTCAAAGTCAAACTATGAAACTAAACATTCTGTGTTTCGAATTTACTTTTCCGTTCATTTGGTTGTACCCATCTGTGTTGTGCAATACTAGATGGCAAGACGATTGCGGATACAGAATTCGTTGCCAGCTACGTACCCATAAAACAACAACAAATCGCTAATTGCCTGCAAAATGATACAAAGTTAAGTTCAGATGATCTGGTGGCATAATTCTGGGAGAATTTTTAATTCGCATGCTGTACGATTCCCCGACCGTTTGGCACATATACTATCCTTTCCATGATTTCTAGTGAATAGGGTGCGGCGATGCGGATTATATATGATCGACTTGTCGAATGCAAGCACCAACTCTTCGGAGAAAGAAAATGCAAGCGCCAACATCAAGGACGCGAATAACATGCATGAAGTTCAACTGCTGCAGAAAGCTGCCGAAAACGAGTAATGATCGAGCAGACATACCCATGAATAATCATTGTACATCATTTGTGTTCATGATGCTGGGTCTAATAATCAATATGCACATGGTTGCTCGTCGGTAACGTGGTTGTAACGGAGGCTATGGTTCCCCTCGCAAAAAAAAAAAAAAAAGGGAGGCTATGGTTAGGTATTCGAACTTACATGGCACAGATGTACCTTCTGTTATTAGCTAGGGTTGGAAAAAAAGCTCGAGACTCGTGAGCCAGCTCGGTTCGATCTTAATTTTGGCTCGGCTCGACTCAGCTCGGTGTTCTTAATGAACCAAGCCGAGTCTCTATCATAGCTCGTTTGTTAACGAGCCAGCTCGTGAGCTGCTCGATTATGTAGAAATTTCAACTTTAATTCTCTAATAAGATGGTAGTTTTATGTTGGGCGAAGCTTAATTTATCATCCAAAAAATAAACCAAGTTCAATATAGATAAAAATCATGTTAAATGTTGGACCATCTTTTTATTTTCATTTATTTTTCATCTTTGTTGACTTAGATTGATAATTTTTTTCTGCAATATTATGTTATATTATGATTTTTGTGTTGTTGGCACATGCTAATATTTAAAAACTGCTTAAAATCACCTAAATTTTTGCCATAAAAGTTGTAACATATTTGGCTTGTGAGCCTAACGAGCCAACTCGATCTTTCTAATTGAACCGAGCCGAGCTTTTCCATTTTAGCTCGTTACCATAATGAGCCGAGCCGAGCCAGCTCGTTATCAGAACGAGGTTTAACGAGCTGAGCCTTAATGAGTCGAGCTGGCTCGTTATCCAGCCCTATTAGCCACCATGGGAAAATTATTGCGTCAGTTGAGCTTATTGTAAGGCCCGTATTGTAAATTTAATTTCCAGGAATAGCAACTATGAGGTTTGTGAAAGGTTGAATTAGTATCACATCAATAAACAGGTTTATAACTTCATTGTTCTCGAATTGGATTGGTGTCCGATGTCTAGGTTTCATAGTAAACCTAATTGATTACTTCTAATTACGTAAGTCAATATATAGTTCAAAAAGGTTTTCTCTGTCTTCCTCTAGCCACCACCGCAACAAAAAGGCTTCAGAAATTGTTAGCCTTAATCTTGGGTCTTGGCAATATTCCCCACCTCAGTTGCTGTGAACGAAGTTACCAATGAGGTTTATGTTTCCTTTTCTTAAAGAAATGAGGTTTATGCTTATCGGCCCATTTTGTTGAGGTGACGTACAAATTGGACCGTTGATACAAGAAACCTATGGTCTCACAAAGAGAGAGAGAGAGTTGCGTGCACAACAATTTGAATAGTGGGCTGTGCTGACCGGGCTACTTTCTTCTTCTTTTTTTTTTTTTTGACACTCTTGCCCAGGCCCGTGCACAACCACTCGATCAGCCCACGCAGCGGCGTATCTCTGCACGGGCCTGGCCTTATCTATGCAATGGATTGTCAAAAAAACAAAAAACAAAAAAAAAATCATCTATGCAACGTCGCGCCATCCAGCGAGGCTGCTTCCTTTTTCCTTCTTATCGATTTCCTTGTCGTGCTCACCCGTAGCTTTAAGACGATCGATTTCAGGTGAGTGCAATCTCGCTAATGGCTAATTAATCTGTTCTGCACACTGCGCGCTCTATGGATCTTGTTGCTTGTCCTTAGTTTTGTGCTGTTTCTGGTTGTCCCTTTCTCAGTGTATGTATTGCTTTTCGACCGCCATATATACATACGAATTGGAGCAGGAGAATAGAATTGTAGAAGAAAACATTACAGATCACAAAACCTCATCTATCGCTCTTGCGCTACTGATCGGGCCGAGACATCGGCTTACGCGGGCGCACTTGCGCTATTGTAAGGCCCATACAAATGGCCAAAAGGCCCATACAAATGGCCAAAAGGCCCATATTGTAAGGCCCGATTAGGCCCGAGACATCGGCTTACGCGATGAGGCCCGAGACGCAACAGATGAGGCCCGTATTGTAAGGCCCGAGACATCGGCTTACGCGGTGCTTACGTATGGCCAAAAGGCAGGCCGTGCAACATACTTTTGCTTGATTCAGCCCAGACGGCCTAATCATCGTCCACCAAGCCCACTTGAACTCTTGTTGGTGTACCAGTATCTTTTTTTTTTGAGATTACACAGTACAACTTAGACACACTCATCCCTATGAACACACGTACGCAAACCTTACCCCTATGAGTATCTTCGAAGACTGAGCCGGCAAATCTAGAGATACGAAGTCACCACTGGCGCCTCGCTGTCGACGGGAGCGTCGCCTACCACTGAAAGCACAAATGCCGTTAAATCCTTGAAAATTCGCTCCCACGGGGAGTCGAACCCAGGACCTGAGAGGTGTTACTCGGAAGCCTTAACCACTAGGCTAAGACCCCTTTCACGGTGTACCAGTATCTTGTTTGCTATGGGAACCAAAAAAGCGCACGAAAGATGAAATATTTGTAGCGGTATAAACCAACAAACTTAGCCCAAACCAAGTGAACCAAATAAAATGCCAGCTTCTTCGATCAAATAATCGTACCTTGTAGTAGATTGTTTTATGTCTATATTTTATTAGATCAAATAAAATGAACTTCCACCGCCAAAAAAAATGAACTAAGTACCTCAGTGTTTCGGCAAACGTTCACGCTGACGCGTCTATGCAATACTCTCGCCGACAGCCTAGTTACTACAACGCATGGCAAGTGACCCGTAATGAGCTCCCCCTGTAACGGAGCTCTGCTTGTGTTTGACTAACCAGCAACGGAAACGGAATTAAGGGGTCGTGTGGGTCCACGGCCCACCTGCAGTGTTGCACCTACCAACCGGGCCAAGCATAAACGCACGCACCGGACTCCGCCTCCCCCCACAAACCAGAAAGAAATCACAGCGCGCCCGCATCTGAATCCAACGCGCGCGGGGGCGGGGCAGAGGCAGGCAGGCAGCCGTCCTCCCTCCTCCTTTATTTCCTTCCCGTGCGGCCCCCAACTCCTTTCCGATCCACAACAAGATCAACACTCCTCGCGCCGCCTCGCCTCGCCTCGCCTCGCGCGTGCCCCGTGACGACGACGCGACCCCCTGCCGCCCTGCTTCCCGGTCGGTCTCCTCCTCCCCTGCATTGCAGCACAGGCAGTCTTCTTTCTCTGCTCCTCCTCCCCTCTCGGTCGGAGGACCGCGGCAGCGGCGGCGCGGCCGTGGAGCAGGCTGCAGGCATCATGGAGGTCGAGTACCACGAGGTGAGAAGAGAAACACAATCTCTGCCGAATCCATCAGCTCCTCCGCGCAATGCGGCGGTGGCCGATGGGGTTGTTGGCCGGCCGCCACGCCACCTTCCTACTTCCTTCCTGCATCAGTTCTCATTGTGCTTGTTCTTTTCTTCCGGGGGCTGTCTCTCGTCGCGCGCCGGGCACGGATCGGACGGGGGAACCCGCAGGAGTACGTGCGGAACTCGAGAGGGGTGCAGCTCTTCACCTGCGGATGGCTGCCCGCCGCTGCCTCGCCCAAGGCGCTCGTCTTCCTCTGCCACGGTACGGACATGCCACGCAGCGCCATTGTCGTCGAATGCTTCTTTCCTGGCGACAAGTTTCACCCGTAATTGGTCATTCGCGTGCGTAACTGCTGTTGTCGCTTCTTCTTGCTTTCAGGCTACGGCATGGAGTGCAGCGGCTTCATGAGAGGTACTACCCACCTCCTCACTCCACTAATACTCGTACAGCTTTATTAGTGCTTTGTTTGTTTCCTTTCATTCGTCCTTTTTATTAGCGTTCGTTTCTTTCTTTCTTTCTTTCTTTTTTTTAGAGGTTAGCGTTCGTTTCTTTCTCATGAGTGGTGATGGTTCCTCAAATGTTGGAGAGAGAGAGAGAGAGAGAGAGAGAGAGAGACATATACCCATGTGTGCCCATGGCAACTGGATAATCCTTTTCTTTTGGCAAAAAATAATACTTGTGGCACTACAGTCTCCCCTTTTTTTTTTGGGAAGGTTTGTGCTAGTAGTAGTGTGCCAAACTGTAGCCACGCATACCGCGCATAGTATTCTCTGCTCCACAGGCAGGCATTCATGAGTCCACATGCTTGTGTTCACCGTTCCAGGCACCCACCGTGTGATTACTCGTGTGCCCATTGGCCTGCGATCTGCTGTTCAATGGTCATACTCCTACTCTACTGTAGATGCTTTGCCCGTGCATGGTAAAACAGGATGCCCTCCTGGCCTGCTGACCACTGCCAGCCAGTAATGTTGTACTACAGCTAGGAAGATATCATTTGATTATGTTTACACATACTGCGAGTGCTAATCACTGCATAATCCTGCTGCTGTGTTTATTGCACCTTGGTCGTATGTGAGTTTGGATATATAGGAGTACCGACATGCTGACGGTTTGGCGTTACCAATGATGCCTCAATGGCCGTATATGGAGGTCAGATGGGAGGTTATCAGATGGGAGAAGTGACTATCACATAAACTAGTTTCAGCTCGAATACCCTTTCTGGTACGGTTTCAGTTTGATGTGGTACTTTGTGACGCCTAATGACTCTGCCAGCACCTAGCTCTAGTCTAAATTAGCAGCTGTATTTGGTCGTAACAAGATGGCATCATGGGTCTAAATGTAGCAGTCCCTGGACGAGCTTATGAAGGAGCACGGCTAGGAGTATACGTCAAGCGAGGATTGCTGTCTACGTGAAAGGGAAGACTAGTGTAGTGGTTCCAACACTAGTGTAGTGCTATACTGACGCTGTCCATCTGCATTGAAACGCCGTCCGGGTAGATCTCAATTCAAAGCACCCAACAGCCTGCATAATCGCTCATGTCGTGCCTTGCTACTCTGTTCCGACGATCATGTTACAGAATTTGTCTCTCTTTCTCTCTTTCCACAACTAGCAAACCATGTAGCGTCTTTATGGTAAAATAGCGTTTTCTTTTTTTTTTTTTGCGAGTGAAAAGGGATTATATTAAAGAAGAACAGTACAACCAAGGAAAAAAACAGAGAACCCCCTGGGAACACTGCTAAATGAAACCAACCCCTTCCACCGAGATTCACCTCGAACCTTCCGGATGCCAGCACACCTCGCCGGAGACCGCCAGCCTCCTCCCTCCTCCACCGTCGACAGCTCCAAACATTGGACAAGCCGCACGAGACAGAGCTCGGACCTCTTCCCGAGCCCATGCGCCATAGCTGAAAGACCACCGGCCGCCATCAACACGGAAGGAGAAGAAGAAGAGATTACCGTCGTCGATGTCGACGCCGACGCCAGGAGAGCACCAGCACCGGAAAGACAAGGCAAACGAGGACTCCTGTACAGGGGTATCCCACCGGGATCCCCACCTTCACGAGCTCGCCGCCGGCACCGGAGTGAAGCGCCGACAGGGTGAGGAAGAACTCGGAAGGACTTATTCCACGCCGACGTCGACGCCACCACCTCGGCGCCGCCAGCTGGACACCAAACTCTACACAAAGCGTCACCGGAGACGTCGCCGCCGTCGCCGACTCCTCCGCCTCCAGATCCGCCCGAAGAGACACCAAAACCAATTCGGGTCCTCGTCGCAACAGAAAAGTGTCAACTGATGCTTTTCCAAACATTTAGTCTAGTAGTTGCAGGAACATCGGAGAGTCGGAAAAAAGGGTTTACTTGGAATGTCCTAGTACGACCAGTCACCAATCAGCACAGCTTTTTTTTTTTTTTTAGCAATACCAATCAGCACAGCTGGAACAGGGTCAAGATGTTTCGTTATCCTGGCTAGTTCCTTGATGTACAGTTAGCTCAGGTTGTTTAACAGATTGATACTAGAACTGAAAGTAACGTATCGCTCGCTTGGCGGGACATCAAAGTTAAGCATGTTGCGCCCTGATGATCTAGCATTGGATGCGTGCCTTTCGTCGCTTTCATGATCATACGGTACGGCGGTAGTAGTTGTTGATGATGAGCCACCAACCTATGCGACCGCCGCCGCCGGTGAGGGGCATTTCGACGGGCCGGTCCGCCGGTGAGCTGCCCCGACCAACCGCTGGGCTTAAATCACGACATCAATGGCTTGCTCAATTTGGTGCCGGCGTCGCGTCGGATCCCCGAAATCGGACGAAACCGCCGGGTTGTCGCGTCATTACGAGACGAGGCAGGCCACCACGACGGGAACGAAGCGCTTCGCTGTCCAGTTAGGAAAGAAACGGGCCGTACTTGGCTGCCGTTTTCGCGCGACTCGTACGTGACGTACCGGCGCCACATGAGGCTGGATCACCACCGATTGAAGTTGCATGAACATGATAGTGCTTGATGGGACCAGCGCGGCGATTAATTAGGCTGTTTAGGACATGGGCACGATGAGCTTCTAGAAGCTCGATCGGCAGCGTGATGATATAGGAGTATCAATGGTGATGGCGCGGCTCCCGGCTCAGAGTTTCGAGCAGTGACCACCGACGGGTGACGGCGGCCACCACCCGGCCAGGCCTGCAGGTCCGGTCAGGTTGACGGGCAGTACGTGGACTCGTGGGGGATGCAGCAGCTCATTTATTTTGGATTAATGGCGTCAAGGATTTAGGCCGTACTACCCCACTGAGAACGATTCTGGTGCTACCGCACCTTCGTGTGCTACCGTGCTCCCGTCTAATTGCAGCCAGACGATGCACAACCAATGGACAGGATCAAAGCGGGCGGGGCACCCCTTGAAAACTTTGTAAAAGTACCCTTCAAAGAATCCCGCATCATCAGTTTAGTACAGATACATCTTACGTTTTACCCCTTGACAGACTGTGTTTTCATTTTAACTCCAATAGCAACCTGTACCTTCGTGCTCTCTCTCTCTCCCCCATGGACGGCGACTGCGTGCCGCCGGCAGCGAACAACTCCATGGTCGGCGAGCAGCCGGCGAAGCTTGACGGGAAAAGGCATGCCCCTCTCTCTCCTTCCTTCGCTCCCTACTTCCGCCACCCCTCTCTCCCTCTCCCTCTCTCTCTCTCTCTCTAGGGTTTCATGCCACAGGCATGAGGATGCTGTGCTGCCATTGATTTGTTCCTAGGATCGGTTGTTTTCGTCTTAGGAGGACAGTGCTCGCTCTCTTGGCGATGTTAGTTTCTAAGATCCTTTATTTTAGAGGATCTGGAACAATTTGTAGCAGTAAATTTCATATCCAAACCTAAGTTAATTTGGTTAATTGGTAAAGCCGTCTGGTGGATAAATTCAGGATTTCAGTGTTGCTGCATCTCACATTTGTCGAGTGTTGTTCCTTGAGCAGATTAATGGTTAGAAGTTCAAAATCTGAGATAAAGCATTTTTTATGAAATGACATTTCGTATTGATTTGGTTAATAATTTGATTTAATTCAATATGAGCCACGGGATAAATTTATGTACTTACTCAAAAAAAATACCAATCAAGAACGCAGATTTCCACCTCAAAAATTCAAAGAAGAATTCCTTAATACACTTACTCCGTATCTACTCACCTTCACCATGGACCCATTTTCCCCAAACCAATGCAAGAACAGAAGCAGCCACGCTGCGCTGGAAACTTCAGGGCAGCGCGAACTGAACAGAAGACTGAATTGTACGTGTGCGTGCGGTCAATTGCGTCCATGCGAATGCGTGTTTAGGGTTTAGGAGCAAAGCTTAATGCCGCGCCGTGGAGTCTGTCATCTGTGCCCTGTCCGAACACGTGATGGTGCGAGTGTTTACTCTGGTGACAGGGCAGCGTCAGGTCAGACACGCCATTGGGTTAATTGTTCATTAAAACTGCTAATGCAGATTCGAGTTTTCCCACACGCAAACCAAGAGTCTGTTGATATTCTGGTGCCGTCCGCTGATCGGAGAAGTGATGCTTCTGTTCTTGCATCGGTTTGGGGAAAATGGGTCCATGCTGAAGGTGAGTAGATACGGAGTAAGTGCATTAAGGAATGGCCCATCTCTTGCTGAAGAATTGTTCGCTGCTCCCTAAATTTTGGGTACTGTTCATTTGGAATTAATTTAATGATTAATAGAAATTTAGCATGTAGTTACATTCATCTGGAAATTAATGTTGTGGCTGCCTTAACAAGAGGCATAACATATCAGTGGCACCACAACCTTCAGTTCATGTCGATATCTATTTGGTATCTTAAACTAATAGTATCAAGTAACAAGCAATTAAGTTGAGAATGACTGTGCATCCTTGAGTTGCTGAAGGCATGTATAAATATACTTCTCTATTTTTGTTTTTCAATAGCAGTTGTGATGCTGTGTTATGCAAGAACATTCAGAGAACTCTTCAGGGCAAATGTTGGTAAACCTAGTTCGTTTCTCAGACATGCATAAATTAGTTATGAATCATCCTTGCACTCAGTTAATGTTTAGTTGTGCTGCAGATTATGTACACTTTTTTGGGGGGCATGAGCAGGCAGGGGAATTCTCCACAAGTGGCATTAGAAAATGTTGTTACCAAATGATCTGCACCGACAAGATTATCCTCAAGGATGGGGAAAAGCTGTCTATTTCATCTCAAGAAAGGAAAAAATAATCTGAATGGGATAGGCGCATGACATTAACTGCTATGTAATATCTTAGTGATCTAACTGATGCCCCTACCGGCCGAGTTTTTTAGTGATCTAACTGATGGACAAATGTTTCTGATCCTTGTGATTGTTACTGCAGACATGAACCACCCTTGATTTTTGTTAATGTAAAGTTTTATTGTGTGACATTTTTCCTCCTTGTTGCAACTTATCTGCGGAGCTCAGTGATCTAGTTGATCTGACAATGATTATGATTGAGGCTTATGTACGAATCATATGATCGTAGAGATCAACTTGACGCTCATGCATTGTTTTTGCTTTGTTGAATGTGATAATAATAAATTATTGATGGTTCCTTAATTGTTTCCAAACAATTCCAAATGTCTGCAATGATTGTGAGGCAAAATGCAATGGTGAGTTCAGATTAGGCTGAATGCCTTTCCGTTGCATTCCATCATATTACAAATGGACTGCAGTCTCTCTCTCTCTTCTTATTTCTGCTCAAACAAGCTGTTTGCACTACTTTTGCTGCATTACATAGGCCGACCGCACTTTTATTTTTGTGATGTTAGGCTGTGGAGAAAGTTAATCACTGCATCTCTGAACCAGAATATCATCTTTGTGGATTATAGGAACTGGAATCACTGCATCTTTATAGAACCAGAATAAGAGGTATCATGACCATGGATTTGATGCTCTAAAATGATCATTATTCTTGAACCTGTACCACATATGTGATTCATGGTACATTAATACTTTAACAAGTGTTCGTCGTCTGTTAGTGCATAAACAGCAAGTGGAGCATTTACATAGCTACCACCACTCAAACTTGCGGTCGATAGAACAATTGAATATATTTTTCGTTTTGCACCAGGGAGAAAGTAGTAGAACTGATAGCAAGTATCTATTGCAGGTACTGATACATCTAAGGTACCATCAGCATTTATGTACACATGTTCACTAGATGTTGTTACAATATAAACTACACAAAAATCCACTTCACTTCACCGAAACTCCTCTTTTTCAGGGTAATATAATGACTTCATACAACTATTCCATCATTTGAATCCATTAGTGTAGCAGGAGACCACCTTCAAAAAGTGCAGCAGGAGCGAGGTAGGACCAAAAGCAAGCATGCACTGCATGTAGAAAATTTAATTGCAGCACGTTAAAGCCTTTATTTGACATGGAAAAAAATGCAAGATAAATTAGACGCACTTACAAGAAGCCGAAGGTTTTCCATGTATGCTATCCCATGTGATTCTCCCCAGCCTCTTTTGTGCTTCGTAACCTGCATGCAAACACAAATACTTTTGTTAGAAGACACAATACACAGCCTGCAGGTTCTTGTTTCAGCTCGTGGTACCTTTTTTTAGCCTTGGTGGTAGATGATTGCTCCGATCCACGCTTGAATCTCTTGCCATTTCCTTTTGTGTGTACCACATCAGGTGGATAGACACTGATTTCATCTGGAAACGTTGTTCCAACAAAAGATTCGAACTCTTGGACCTTATTTCTACTGCAAGATTGTCCCATATTCGACATATAGTCAATGGCATCATCAATGCACTTAAGGAAATATTTCATTTTCTCCTCACTTTGCTTAGCAGCATTCATCCCTGATTTAATCTTAGTCCAAGTTTCAGAATACAATTTTCTCATGTTTGTGGGAGAGAGGCACTTGATCCTTCTAGGACATGCCCATTAGTATCAAAAATAATTTTATGGGTGGCTGTTTTAGTCCACCTATGAAGTACATATTGGTCAGGAATTTCATTGCACCCAGCCCCTTTTAGAACAAGAATAATGTGACAACAGAGAATGCCAATTGACTCAAACAACTTGCATGAACACTGTGCCACCTTTGTACTCATATTGTAGTGAACCACCCTAACCTTTCCAGTGCCATCACTAATTCTTGTAGTACGTTCGTCACCAACTTGTACCATGCTTTGTATATCACACTGGTCCCTAGCAGCAACTACCTCATCTTGGAAATATCAAATATTGTATGAGTGTAGACATTCCTGGCATGACTCTCAATGCACCAAGGCGTCTCTAGTTTGGGCACGGAGTGTAGGGTAGCATTGTCCTTCTGCAGCTCCAACTGTCGTTGCTCCTCCAAAGCTGTCTCAAATCTGATCCAAAACTCAAGCAAATGGAGCCGCCGGTTGAGAAAATGCCGAAAAAATGCATTCTCACTTTCAGACCTCGAGGTAGTTCTAAGTATTCCACCAAGCGAGAAATCCATGAAGTAAGCAGGGATCCATGATTTCCGCATCTCATATTTATCACTCAGCCATGAATTATTTTGTAGACCAAAATGTGAAATTGTTGACGACCATCTAGCCTCAAATTCATTTGGAGTCTCAGAACCCCACACGCATGACATGAACTGAGAAAGGAAATCACTATTTTTAATTAGTGCTTGCCCAACTCTTTCAGGAAGTTTATTGAGGATGTGCCACATGCATAGTCTATGTATGGTTCCTGGAAAAACAACTTTAATAGCAGCTCTCATGCTAAGGTCCTCATCAGTTATAATAAGTTTCGGTGCAACCCCACCCATTGCAGTTAAGAAACTTTTGAATACCCATGTGTATGACTCAATTTTTTCACTTGGTATAAATGCAGCACCAAAAGTGACACATGATTTGTGATGGTTAACTCCAGTGAATGGGGTAAACACAAGGCCATACCGGTTTGATCGATATGTAGAGTCGAAGGAGACAACATCACCAAAGATTGAATAGTTCTTCCTGCATATACCATCTGCCCAGAAAACATGTGTCAAGCTCTTTTTGCTATCTAGTTTGTAGTCAAAGAAGAAGGATGGATTGATCCTTTGTTTCTCTTTCATTATGTCAATCAACATCTGTCCATCTCCGCGGCTATTGCTTGCTTGAAATCACGATCATAGTTTTTTTATCCTGCTTTGTGCAACCAATGTTTTCTGGTCCTCCCATCTCTACACTTAAAAGACGAAATGCTGCGGATGTTCCAAGAAGTGCTTTGTGGCATGTGAATAGTGCAGTCCTCACCTCAGTGCTCACTTCTCTATTTGATCTCAAAAACTGTGTTTTGGTGAAGCAAGTTCGTGGTTGTGGGATCGAACAAACCGCGCAACGTCATATTTGCCATCAGCTGGTCTTTTCTTGAATCCAATCATGGCCATACAACCGCACCTAATCATCTTGAAATTCCTTTTAGGCTTCTGCTTCTCACCATTCTCATTCACCTTTTCTTCCTCTTTCTTCCAACCTTGCCTTGAACAAACAAAGCGCTTCCACTTTTGTATGCCACCATTATCTTTGTGTTGTGTCCAAGTACGAACAGAGAAGCCAACATGATGAGCATATGTTTTATAGAACACCTTGCCTTTTTCCCAGCTATCAAATACCATACCGAGTGCAGGTTCCAAACTATCATCACAGTCAGGCTCATATATTGCTCCCTGGATGGAAATGATCATATTTAGAAATCAAAACACTGGACCTTACTAATTCAAAATTCACAACACTTACGCAGTATGGCAGTTTACATTCTCTGTCCGGTGTTTTTAACCATCTCTATCATCTTCATCGAACCCAGCTTGACCCTGGCAAAAAATGGGAAATAATATTGAAGTATCATGTTCCAACCTGAATAATCAATGGATTTTCACAAAAAGAATCATCGGACAAATCTACCAATATACCATGAATTTGCTGCTAGCATCGTCTGCAATTTCTGATGGAGTTGTTGAACCAACACTCTGCGTTAGAATCTCCATTTTATCCAAAGCCTGACACAAAGAAAATTGAACACATCACTTGAATGCATAATACACCACAACCGGCTGAGATATTTTTAATAAATAAACTACTGCAAATATTTCAACAGAGCAACTAGAGAAAGTTGCAATACTACTCTATATACAGGGATCTCCTGCATCCTGCTCAGAATTCTAAATCCAATCAGCAAATTCGTAGTCTGCACCTTATTTTGTTTTTCTGGCAGGAAATGAAATTAGGGAAATGCATTTTAATTCCAGCACAGAAAAAAATTACTTGCAGTCATTAAAATTGCAGCTGACCAAGATGGGCACACACACTTTAACAATGCATGTCAATAGGCAAAAAGATATGGTTAGTCTTTCCTACTTAAACATCATAAATTAATGTTTCTCAGACATGCATAAACTGTAGTTCACTCGACTGTAAGGCTATTTTGTCTCTCACTCTGAGCTGAGGGGAAACAAAACAAGCTTAATAAATTATTGAACTGAAGCATTGCACAATCGCATCTTAAATTAAACACAAATCGCAATGTCTATTTCTTACCAATCGAAGCGCACCACAGAAGCCACAACCAACCGCCAGTGTTCTTTCTGTACTTCGCCTCTTGCTCTGTACAGGACGAGGCAAAGAGTACTGTAACCACAATGTGCGACGCTAAACTGAAATGGACATCATGATTTGGTGGAACAATTGCGATAGAGAACGGAGGAGAAGTGGGAGAAGGAGCAGAGAGCAGAAGAAATGTACCGGAACAATTTCTCGCGGAGTGGTAGTCGACTTGTCGTTGGAGTCGTAGCTCCCTGGGAGAGAGAGAGAGAGAGAGAGGTCCTGCTGTTTCTGGAAGTTGCTGGAGTAAAAATGAGAAGATGCACTCTTGTAGGGGCTTATACGTAAAAACTGCAAGGGATGCCATCCCGCACAGATTGGATCCGTCCATTTTACATCGTGCGGCTGCGGGACCTCGGGAGCACGGTAGCACCATAACTGGTGGGAGCACAAGAACTTTTCTCCTACCCCACTACATTGCCGTGCTGCTGCCCACTTGCCCAACCTTCTCTTTGGATTCTTTTGCCTCCATTGACAATGCAGCAGCCTCCTACTCACGTTGCAGGTGGGGCGGGTGCGAGATGGCCCGCAACCCGCAAAGCCAGCCGCAACCCAAGCACACGCGGGCTTTGCGGGAACCCCCCACCCGCAAGCTCGCAGTAGTGCGACAAATTGTGGGCCTCGCAGCGGCGAAGGCATCCCAACGGTGCCGACGAGAGGAAGAGAGACAGATTGTGGAGTGGATGGACGAGGAAGCCCTCCCCAACTTCGCTGCCAGGAGTGGACAGGCGGAGGACGCCAGTGGCGGATCCAGACGGAAAATGTAGGGGGGGCTGAACAGCTGAGGACTCGCGCACACGAGTATGATCGGCCTGGTTGAACTACATAGCACACGCATGAAAATAATATATTTGTGATAATGATTTTAAAATATATTAGTTTTGTTACTAATTTCAAGAAAAAAATAAAGAATGATGCATATCACTAAGTTTTTTTTTTGCATTAACATATGATTTATTTTGTCATTGCTAAGGCTTCTAAATATCTCGGTCAGTGTATTTTCTGCTGCTGGTCGCTGGTCACAATGTTTGAACTCGATAAAAATATATACTAGGGACAGCATTAACATATGATTTATCACTAAGTATGAGCGATGTTCCTTTGAACAGCATGATGCAAAAGCTAGAATTATATTTTAAACATTGAACCGTTAATGCTCTTTTCTTTTTGCGATTGTGAACCGCTAGTTAGATTGCTATTAGGGCCATATCATACGGTGGTGTTTCAGCTCTTTTATGCATGTACTTCTCGCCTGTTTGTGGGCCTTGTGGCTGCTACACGACGCCGCGCGTTGCGCACAAGGCATGCAGCGCACACGCACTTGCAACGGCCAGACACCAGACACAGACAAGCGGGCCGCAGGTGACGTCTTGTTGGTAGGCTGATCGCTAATGGGCTCGGTTGACTCTTGGGAATGGGCCACATGCTGAGGTTTCAGCCCAATCCGCGCGGACAGACTATTCAGTCATCTTCAACCTTCAGCTCTCGCCGATCTCTCTCTTCCATGGTGGCGGCGGCCAGTAGGGGGGGCTAAGGGGGGGCTCCATGGTGCGGCGGCCAGTAGGGGGGGCTCGAGACCCCCCTGCTGCCCCGTTGAATCCGCCACTGGAGGACGCACACGCGACGGCGGCTCTAGGTTTCTAGGAGCGGACGAGTTCGGGAGAATGAGTGGCGGGTTCTTGCGGGCCTTCTCACTTGACTGGTAGGCTAGATAGGCTCGTGAGTGTTAGGCTACGAAGAAAATGTGGCTCGGTCGCGTGCGCCGCAAAGGCTGATTTTGTGGGGCGGGTTCACGGGATCATTTTAAAGCCCGCCCCACCTGCAACTTGACCTCCTACTATAACATGGATTCTTTTTTCTTTTTTTAAGGAAATACTAACTTGGATTCTTTGTTTCTGAAAATATGGTATAATATAATTTCTTGCTCGCCAATGGAGCTAAAATACTCCAGAATGGGTAAAAGTTCGGCTATCAACAGCCTCAATCCACAAAAAAAAAAAAATCAACAACCTCAATTTAGTTTGGATGCAGGGTTTAGGGGAGAAAGAATAGGAAAAGGAGTTCAGTATCTGGTTGCATTGCAAACGATGTCCATCACCGACGATGCTGTTTTACTGTTACGTTGCCTCGGCGTGATTTTGGTGATGATGCCTTGCTTGAATTAATTGAACAATGCAGAGTGCGGCGTGCGGCTGGCGGCGGCCGGGTACGGCGTGTTCGGGATGGACTACGAGGGCCACGGCAAGTCCATGGGCGCCCGCTGCTACATCCGCAGCTTCCGCCGCCTCGTCGACGACTGTTACTGCTTCTTCAAGTCCATCTGCGGTGAGCGAATCCCTCGTTATCGTTAACATACCACCACACCATTGATTCCTGTGTTGCCTTCTGATCTGATGAAATTGGGCGAGTTCATGCAGAGCTTGAGGAGTACCAGAACAAGAGCCGGTTCCTCTACGGCGAGTCCATGGGCGGCGCCGTCGCGCTGCTGCTGCACCGCAAGGACCCCGCGTTCTGGGACGGCGCCGTGCTCGTCGCGCCAATGTGCAAGGTTCCCTCGATTTCGTATGCCGTCTCTCTACGTGCCTGAATCTTTCATGTGCAGGACGTGCTTTGAACTGAATTGATGAATACGTACTGATCATACATGCTCTGTTTCGTTGGCGATCGAAAATAAAATTCAGATATCGGAGAAGGTGAAGCCGCACCCGCTGGTGATCACGCTCCTGACGCAGGTGGAGGACGTGATCCCAAAATGGAAGATCGTGCCCACCAAGGACGTCATCGATGCCGCCTTCAAGGACCCCGACAAGCGCGAAAAGGTCACTGCGTCAAAACCCCATCACTTTCTTTCTTCTACTTGTCCCATCGGATCATATATATCAGCGATTTTATTTTAAGGAAGAAATATATACACATTACAACTGACCGTAGCGAAAAAAGGAGTAAGCAAAAATACTGTACGTGCCAGTCTGACAGAACGCTCTGCACGAATAATGGGTCGGCGAGCAGCGGCTTAACAGGCCGCTATATTCGCGGCGGGGCGCGCCTTAGCGGCCCATTAAGCGGATGCCGGGGCCCATCAAGCGATCCGCCCTCGGTATTCCGGTGCGGGAACGGCGCGCGCCTGAAAACAGCTAATAACGCAGGAGCAGTAATCCCACCTCGCTAATTCCGGCTGAAATCGCGCGCATAAAGAAACGGCCTTCGGCGATCTCACCGCCGGGTCTGGTGGCGCAGGCCTGTTACTCCAGCTTCATCGGAGGGCAGAGTTGGCAAGGAACGGTTCCAGGTCTCTCTCCGGAGGGGCCGGGCCGGGGGTTAAGTAAGGGGTGGTGCACTCGAAGCCCCCCGGGGGGTTCCAGACCCGCTGCGCCCGGACCCAACGCCAGACCCATGATCCATCTGAGGGCGTGCGGGCCCCTGGGCCCGGCTGGCGCCGGCGCCGGGGGATCGAGCTCCCCGGGCGACCGGGTTCAGAGGGGTGGGGTGTTTACGGGTCGAAGGGGGTGGGTTTGTTCGGCGCTGGGCCTTGGCATCTCCGTCACCTGACGTTTGAGATCCGCCAGCACCCAATGGCCACCCCTTCTAGTGGCCGCGGGATTTGATCCCTGGCACGAAAAAGGCCCGACTATTGTTGGGTCAGTGCCGGAGGAGTTTCTCCTCCGACTGCGGGAGGCCCCTGGGCTCGCGCACTTACACCAAAACCCTCCTTCCAACTCTTTTTATTTCGTTTTTTTACCCGGCGTTTTTATGGCAGCCACACGTTCGAGACTTGTGTCGGCAGCATTCTTTTCTTTTTTTTGAACAGTCAACGGGGGGAGAGCATCCCACCTGAATTTTCATTAAAATGAGCCGTCAGCAGGCCAAGCTTTGAAGTTTTACATTGATCAGATGACCATGGCAGCAGAAAAACATTTTACAGGGGATGGAAGAGAGCAACAACATAGCAACAATAATAAGCTAAACTCGCCAGACGCCAAAATATGGTGCCGCTCACAAACTCTGCCACCACCAAGCGAGCCCTTTGGGATCTGGCAGCATTCTTAGGCCTTTTTTTTTCGAACTGGCAGAGTTCTTACGTCGTGAAAACATCGCGTGCTTTCAGTCATAGCGCAAGTTCTGAACATTTGTCATGCAGATCAGGAGAAACAAGCTCATCTACCAGGACAAGCCGCGGCTCAAGACGGCGCTGGAGATGCTCAGGACCAGCATGTACATCGAAGACAGCTTGTCCCAGGTACCAAGTTCTTCAATATCTTTTTCGTTGACAGTAACGTCAGCCAAATCTCAGCTCTGGCTCTGAACTCCGCTCTTTCCGAACCTGTTTGCTGCGCAGGTGAAGCTGCCGTTCTTCGTCCTGCACGGGGAGGCCGACACGGTGACGGACCCGGAGGTGAGCCGCGCGCTCTACGAGCGGGCCGCCAGCGCCGACAAGACCATCAAGCTCTACCCGGGGATGTGGCACGGCCTCACCGCCGGCGAGCCCGACGAGAACGTGGAGGCCATCTTCTGCGACATCGTCGCCTGGCTCAACGAGCGCAGCCGCAGCTGGACGATGGAGGACCGCTTCAGGAAGCTCGTGCCTGGCGGCAAGTTTACCAACGGCGAGAAGAACGGTGAGGCACCGGTGCACGGGCGTCCTCGTCGGCCGCACCGGGGCTTCCTCTGCGGGCTCACCGGCCGGACTCATCACCATGCTGAAATGTGAACACAGAACTGGCAGACATGATCTGAATAAAGGAAGTGGTGATGGTGTAACGTGTAATATAGAAGCCTTGCCAGATGATGATGTGTGACAGAACATTCCATTTCCTCAACTGCTCTGAAATTTGCTCGATGATCAAATATCAAGTTCTGTTGCAGTCTGAAACTTCTGATGATGAAACATCAAGCTTCATAACTCTACGGCATCATTACATTATTACCATACCAGGTTATCTGTTTGACAGAGCCATTGCAAATCTTACATATAGCATTACAACTGAAGAACTAAAACGAAAACAACAGAATTACAGTAGTGCCAAGATGTTTCAACAACATTCTAATAGTTCTCTAAGTGTTACGTATGCGTCCAAGATCTTTGTTTCTATAATATAGACAGCCAAAGGGCGTGCCACCAAAATTCTCCAAGTCCTTATGCTCTGTTCTTCCCATGTTTCGCATCAAGTGGTCGTGCAAATGAAACAAATGTGTCCCTTTGATATGATTAAGAAAGGCCACCGGCTGCCTAAGTGGATTCTTCCTGGTCCCCAAAGATACGTTTGCGGAAGTCAGTGACCATGAGGGGAAGGCCCTCACGCAGAGGAACCTTGGGCTCCCAGCCAAGAAGCTCCTTGGCACGGCTGATGTCGGGCTTGCGCATGTGTGGATCGTCTGCAGTGTTTTGACGGAACTCAATGCGTGCTTCAGGATCAATCGTGTCCTGGACCACCTTAGCCAGCTCCAGCATGGTGAACTCGCCGGGATTACCCAGGTTGAATGGTCCAATGTGTTCCCCTTCCATCAGCTTCATCAGCCCTGCCACCTGTGACAAACATCACCATAGTATTGCATCAATTTGTATGCTAACTATAGTATCAATCGAATCATATAGCAGAAATCATGAACATCATCATCATCATCATCATCAACCACCTTCTAATAACTGGATATATTAGCGAAAACCCACTAACATAATGATCTTCATAAGATCGTAAATATGCATTTTATCTCAGACCAATATGCATGAGATACAGTTTATGAACCATCTCAAGGATGTAATATGAGATGCCGATACATTGAGGATGCTGTCTCTCTTATATGCTGATGAAGAAGCTAAACAAATAAGCCAATCCACTCAAATCACACAAAAGGTGCAGATGTCAGGGAATAGTAATAATGCTGGTTTTCGTTCAAATGTTTCTTTCAAGTGATTGAGAGACTAACCAAATCAGAGACATATTGAAAGCTCCTAGTCTGCTTGCCATCACCATAGACAGTCAAAGGCTCCTTTCTCAGTGCCTGAAAACCCATAATTGCAGATGGCACATTTTAGTATCAACACCTATATCAATAAATCTAGCTACCAAAAGAGGACATTGGAAACAGATTGTTACCTGAGCAACAAAGTTGCTAACGACACGTCCATCATCGATGCACATGCGGGGACCATATGTGTTAAAGATCCGGGCAATCCTTACCTAAACAGAAACACAAATTAGCAAAAATAATAGTTCAGCAAAGCATTTCTCTGAACAGAGTTGAATAACATGCAATTTGAATGGCAATTTTTTTTTTTGGAGAACAAATTTGAATGGCATTTAAACCTCAAGGTTTGCACCACGATGGTAGTCCATGGTCAGAGTTTCAGCCGTGCGCTTGCCCTCATCATAGCAGCTTCTGACACCTAACAGTCAAACATGAATTTCTGCATTAGAAAATCTCTCAGAAAACTAGTGAAGCCTAGAATATGTGAAATAGAACAGCATGTAACGAAAGATGAAAGGGCTACTATGAGGATAGTGTTAACTGTTCCAGTCAAGATAAAAAACTTGGTTTTGTTGCTTCTATTCTGTCGTTTGATTCCTCTCACATTTATTGGTTGCCTAGTATGGTTAATTTTTCTTTTTTATCCTAGTTTGGTTAGAACTAGTTTTATTCTCTTCTTCCTTTATTAGGTAGTGATCTACATAGTGGCTGTCCCACTTGGAACTAATGCTACCAGCAAAAAATGTCCATATACATGAAAGCTCCAAAGGGATACCAAACAAATTGCGATTCCACGACCGCAAATCCAAGCAATTACAACTCCAATCAAACATCCCTTTCTTAAAAGTTCAAATGAGCAGTAGTTTCAGTCCATATGTAAAAAAAAAAGGTGCTACCTATTAATGCCTTATTTGGAGTTTTTGTTTATGAAGAAGAAATACTTTGTAAAGAAACACAAATTGTTTGAACTAAAACATATTCCTTGTGTTTTGTGCTATGCACCAAGCGTCCACAAAGAAATGACCAAAAACATGAATGCAGCAATGAAGATATTCCTGTAAATTGTACTACTCTCCCAAGACCAACTCAACCCCCTTGTTCGATGGAAGTGTTGCATAGGGAAATTTTTGAAAAGTATATTACGAGGACGAGTAATTACCAATGGGATTGACATTGCCCCAGTAAGTCTCCACCTGAGGGTGTTGGAGGGGATCACCATAGACCTCGCTCGTGCTGGTAAGTAGGAACCTTGCACCAATCCTCTTGGCCAGTCCAAGCATGTTCAGTGTCCCAACAACATTTGTCTTGTGCCATCTCAAAAGTTAAGGTTCACAAGTAACATTTTGAAAAGATGGAGCAAGCTAGGTATGAAAAGAATTGACGTTTTGATTATATAGAGGTTCTGATTTGGCAGCTAGGCACTTAGACTCTAATAACACCACTAAGCACTAGTACCAGCAGTTGGAAAAGAATAAATATGGCAATAAAGTTAAGTGACAGATACGCAAGATTGATTAGAAAAGGTTAGTGATATCTACGTTTTTGCCACTGGAATCAAGACTTTGTCAAAGTTGATAAAATTATACAGCTCAACTAGGTCGTAAGGTAGCTTTGACCTTTACTCCTATTTCAAGTTAGAACAACGTGAAGCAATCATTTTCATCAAAACAAGAATTAGCAACTAATTTGAAGCACAGCTTCCCAGATCACCAGATCCAAAGTGCTTAACACTAGAGCAATCCAAATATAGCATTTTATATGTGGAAATCAAAAGTTAATTTGAAAATGAAAGGAAAACTAGAAACAGTTGACCAGACATTTCCTAACAAAGATCAGTATTACCGCAGAACTACACATATCCTCACTCAGTACTAAAATTATCTATGCTCATTAAAGACCACTCGTTTGCTTACCATATCTAGCTTTCAAACTATGAAATCTCCTCTGAACAGTCAAAATCAAACCAAACAGACAGCAAACCAACTCGTTAGCAGTCAGCGGAATCACACCCATCAATCATGCAGGGACAAAAAGAGAAATCAAACGTGGAGGTGATTCAGATTCAATGAAAGCAAGTGAGCAAGGATATGATGGTCTTGATTGGGTTGTACTTGTAGTGCACGGGGCTGGCGGGGCAGGCGAGATGGTAGATCTGGTCGACCTCGAGCAGGATGGGCTCGACGACGTCGTGACGGATCACCTCGAACCTGGGGTTCTGGAAGTGGTGCGCCACGTTCTCCTTGCGCCCCGTGAAGAAGTTGTCCACCACGATCACGCTGTCCCCGCGCTCCACCAGCCGGTCCACGAGGTGGCTCCCCACGAACCCGGCGCCGCCCGTCACGAGCACGCGCAGCGTGCGCCGCTTCAGCCCCAGGGGCACCTTGCCGCCGACGGAATCGGGCAGCAGCTGGCGCCCGCCAGAGGCCACGGAGAGGTGGCTGAACCCTGCGGACGCGGCGGGGTAGGACGACGGGGGTGATGCGGAGGAGGAGAAGACGAAGATGGCGGCGGCGAAGAGCATGCCGGCGAGGGCGAAGAGGGGGCGGTGCTCCGCGACGGCGTAGCGGGCGGCGCGGGTGAACAAGGAGAGCTGCTTGGTGGGCTTCGGGGAGTAGTCCCCGCCGTTGGAGGCGGAGCCATGCGCCGCCCCGCCGCGGTAAGTCAGCTCCGACGCCATCTCCGGCGAAGGGCCTGGGGCTCGGATGCAAATTTCAGCTCGAGTTTGTGGGAATCTAGGGACCTGCCTGTAAATATGGAGTCGTCGGCGACGGAGGAGCTTTTCCACTGATGGCCCCTATTATATGCCGCGAGGAAGGATGAATGAGTTTTGCGTTGAAATTATTCGTGACATCGGATTGGCGATTCACGGTTGAGATGGCAGCTTTGCTGGTTCTGCAAGGCAGCTCGTGGACCTTGACTTCTGAACTTCATTCTCACGGTAACATGAATCTTTTGTTCGAAGCTAAGATTCAAAAAAGTTTGGGTAATTCAAATGGGCTTCACCATTATTCAGGCACATGGCAATGAAGGTTTCGAAAACGGACTGAACGTTCGAGTAGGGAACGTTTGGTTCCCGGCCACAATGCACCACAGCAAACATACGGCGGCGCCACACTTTCTGGCCACTGCTTGGATGACGCACATGCCACACGAGGAATAGAAGCGACGTCACACTTTTCTTCAGGATTTGTCGCCGAACTTGTGGCGCCGAATTTCGGCGCCTTAGCTTTGGCGCCGCCACACCAGCGTCGTGGCTGGTTGTGGCCGGCAACCAAGCAGCCTTAATTAATATCAATAGAGTTTAAACCAAGTCAAGCGGATCAAATTTCCAGGCAAGTTTTCGGACACTATTCCCATTTGTTTGTTCTCTATAATCATGTTCAGACAGGCTAATTGAACTGAACATCGTTAGTTGGACCTGGTAAATCCTAATGCAACCCTCTGCGGACGAGCCTTCGGCTCGGTGGCAAGGCGCCCGAGTGGCAGCCAGCCCGCCCGGGTTCGATCGCCACGATCGACTCGGTGTGTCGCACCGGCCGGGATTTAGTCCCGGGTGTGAAAAAAATCCCTTCGTCCTCCCCAGTTCAAAGCACATGGTTAAGACTCGCGCCGCAGCTCACAACGGCCAGCTGAGTCCCTGTGTATGGATGGGGAGGGGGTTCGGGGGTTTTCTCGGCCTGCGTGAGAAGACTCTTCTCCTTAATATAATGCCGTCGGGGGCGGTTCTTCCCCTGGCAGGTCGAGTTTTTTTTTAATGCAACCCTCTTTTTGTGTACCCTGAAACGTAATCGCATCGATTGTAGCATGCATCGGAGCCACACAGTTTCTCTTGACACTTTCTTCTGTTCCACATGAACATACCAATAGAATGGAGGGAGTAGGTCATGCGGATTTGGATTGTTTAACACATTCAAGCTTGTGAAAAAATCAAGGGCCCTCACTGCTGCTCTTGACCATGCCTTGGCAGTAGAAAAATTAAAACATAAGTAGTCATGCCAATCGCCAAGTTGACAAGACCAAACATGAGACCAAGCAATCCATCAATCTTTTCCAAATAACTGTAGATAGCGACTGCCACGTCATAAAGGTGTTTGTGGAACCAGTCAAATTTAAAATGTGACAGTGGTTAACAAAACTTAACCCGAAAATATGTTGTTCCAATTGGTTTAAACAATCCAAATCCGAATAACCTACTCCCTCCATTCTCAAGATTTTGATGTTAGGATGTGAGATTTAGTCCCCAAAAAAATTGCACTGGATTACTTATCCGCATTCTTAATTTGAGGATAGATGGAGTATAGTGAAGATAGTACTTTATCCCATCCAATCAAGATTCCATGACCTTGTTTGAATCCAACGGTTAGAGTTAGTTTGAGTTAGTTTGTGCACAACTAGCCATAAAATCTCCAAACAGAAAGGGTTAGTTTGGGCTAAATGCATCTAAACTAGCCCAAAAAACTATCCCACCGAAGGGAGTTAGAAAATAACTCTAACCTCTAGCACTGTTAGAGTATCCAGGGAAAGCAACCTCGGCATACCTCAAAATTTCGGCCCAAGTACAGTTTTTAGCACTGTAGCAGAGCTACAATAATGATTTTTTTTCTTCTGGCCTTTTTTCTCTTGTCGACCCACCCTAATGGGCCGAGCTGGGTCCGCCACTGAAAGCAACTTAGTAGAATTAGGAGTGTTTATTCCAGAGAAGAAAACAGGGAAATAGAACCCAACTCCTACTTGAGAAATTAGAAGGAAACAAACATGTTGAGTACATGAACATGAGAATTCAATTATTTCAAGCTATTTGGAAAGCAAAGGTAGTAGGGATTAGGAATGTATATTCGAAAGAGAAGAAATTAGGGAGCTCTAGTACTTGAGAAATTATAAGGAAACAAAAACATGTTGAGTGAATTAACATCCAAATTATTTGAAGATATTTCAAGTAGATATCAGAACGTCACGTCCAGCTCATTTATGCTTGGCGTTCCCCATGGGGTTGCCGTCGAACCGGTTGATCCTGAAATGTCCGAGCTCAATGCCGTTCTCCGCCGCGGTCCTCGCCTCGCTGTCGATGGCCATCTCGGCCAGGATGCTCCCCACTGCTGGCCCCATCTTGAACCCGTGCCCGGAGAACCCGGCCCCGATCACCACGTCCTGCCCGAACTCCCCGCCGAGGAAATCGATGACGAAGTCCTTGTCCGGCGTCATCGAGTACATGCACGGCTGCTGGACCACCGGCCCGCCGGCGGCGTCGACGTGGTCCGGCATGAACTCCTCGATCCACCGCGCCACCCGCTCGGCGACGTCGCCGCCGCCAGAGGCCCAGTCGCGGCCGTCCGGGTCGCACGCCGGCCCGCCGTCGTAGTTGATCTTGATCAGGCCGGGCAGCTCCAGCGACGGCGTGCTGTACACGTGCGGGCCGCCGTAGCTGGAGAAGGTCGGGAAGCCGACCTCCGCCGTGAGGTCGCGCTCGCGGCCGGGCTTGACGCGCCAGTACAGCACCATGGTGTGCAGCGGCTGGATGGGGAGGTCCACGCCGGCGACGGACCGGACCAGCTTGCTCGTCCACGCGCCGACCGTCACGACGCACTTGGCGGCGCGGAACTCGTCGCCGGCGCTCGTCCTCACCGCGACGCCGCCTTTCTCTGGCCTGACGATGTCGACAACCTCGGCGTTGTCCCTGACCACGGCACCCTTCTTGACGGCGAGCGCCTGGAACATGGCCACGGCCTTGGTCGCGTTCAGCACGCCGCCGCCGTGCTCGCTCACCGCGGTCACCCAACCGCCGTCGGCCGGCGCCCGGATCGCGCCGCCCCAGTGCCGGGCCAGGTCCACCTCCGCCGCGCCGGAGCTCTCGACGGCGGCCATCAGCGCGGCGTTGCTGCGCGGGCCCATGGAGAGCTGCGGCGCCGGGGTGAGCACGCGGCAGCCGGACTCGGCCTCGGCGTCGCTCCAGAGGCGGCGGGCCAGCCGCACCATGGGCCGGTACTGCGCCTTCGGGTAGGCGTCGCGGATGGTGCGCGACGCGCCGTGCGAGGAGCCGAGGTGGTGGAGCAGGTCGAAGCGCTCCAGAAGCAGGGCGCGCGCGCCGCGGGACGCCGCCGTGTGCGCCGCGCAGCTGCCCATGATGCCGGCGCCCACCACGATCACGTCGAAGTCCAAACGGTGGCCGCCGCCAGAGGCCGCGGGAGCTGCAGGTGCGACGGCCATGGCGCGAAACACTTGGCTTGGCGGCTGTGATGGCTTTCGTTGTACTATGAAGGGAGCGGATGAGTGATGTGCCTCTGCTTAGAGTAGGTCATGACTCATGATCTATAGGTGAGATTTTCACTTGTGAGTTGGTGCGTGCAGCGTCACTTTGGCACCCAAGTGTTAATTAGATTGTTTCAAGTAAATTCGTAGAAAATAGTAGATACAGCATGTGGGCTAAAATGTTTGACGCCGTTTCAAAGTTGCATCCCCTATATTCTTTGAGACAGAAGACAGAAAGACTTGCCTACATCTACATATATGGATTGGTTTCGATGTCACATTCCAGGAAACTTCAAGTCATCAGTGAGCACAAAAAGTGCAAACTACTCCTATATTTTAACTCTGCCGCTGGCTGCGATGCTGATTGATGATTGCGAAATCTTAAATTATTTTTTACTACCTTGGATAATTAGCACAAGATTGTTATTTGTATAGGAACAAATGACCCTGGCATCTGATTCACAAGCCTACCAAGCTACAAAGTTAGAATCTTATAAATACGAGGAAGGCACCAAGATTCTGTCCATTAGCTAGCCAGATGAAAACACATTAAGAACTATAATCAGGAACCCACTAGCCGAACAAGGCCAAATCTTATCGAGATGCCAGAAGAAAACTGAATAGATGATTGCCTGGTTCATGAATGCATATACCGCTGCCTCAGTAGATTTGTGTGCTTAGGTCAGCTTACGAGGAGATCAATCAAACAAACCTTATCTTGCTAAAAGATTCATGGTGTGGTGAAGTACCGGTGTATTGTATATCTTGCTTCATGCTTTGTGTGTATCTTAATGTCCTATTTGTCTTAATTGAAATAGGAACCGGTCATATGCTTCCACCATTATGTAGCAAGCGTACTAGCATTGTAGTGTAGTGCGTATTTTAAATCATGTTTACCTCCTTTTTACTTCTCTCTTTCCAATGAATTGGAAATCATTTCAGATACAAATGTGTTGCAGGCATTACAACATGGTATCTGAAATCTCAACTATATTACCAATTACAGTATGTGTGGCAGCCGTCTGCTTTTCTTTGTAATTTGTAAGGACGTATACCAAATCCATTCCTTATAGAAACAAGAGGCATAAGCCGTTTTTGAATTAATTCATCGTTGTGACTATGTGACACTCTCTAGTTTTTGTTATCTGATAGGAGTATCTTTAATATCTTAAACGAATACATGCCTATTTTGAAATATATATATATATAAGGGGTGTTTGGTTCCCCGCCACAACAACATGTGGCCGCCACGCAAAAAAAGGCGCATGCTTTTGGTTTGGAGCAAACCTGCAGCTTTTGCAGTTCAATTTCTTGCCGAAGGTGTGCCCGCGCCTGAATTCGATGCCGCACACTGTCTGTGGTGGCGCCAGGTGGCGCCAAAGCTTTTGTGTGGAGAAGAACGGTGGCCATCAACCAAACGCCCCCCATAGTGCTCATTCGTCAAATCTTGTGAAAAGTTATCCTTTATGCAAATTTCTTGCTGTGCCATTATACATCTCCAAAATTTCTACAAGGCAAACAGATACAGCAAGTTGGACATCCTCTGGAGCTTTACCACACTCATTACCGTATTACAATAGTCTTGACAAACGTTGAATGCTGATATATTTGTATCGCATGGATTAACTCTTAACGCATACGTACTAAGCCAGCCGCATGATTGTGTCACAGGTCATGATGAGAAATAAATGGGAAACCCATGATCCATATTGACAGAGACAAAACTTTATGTGGATGCTTAGCTTACCTCATGTCCTGAGATTGACTCCAACAAGACTAGGCAATTTTGAGAGGCAAATCCACCATTGCCTCTCTCGTACAGTGCTTTGCCTTCTCTTTCTATGGCAGCTTCTCCAACAGCCATTGCATTTTCCGGCACCCGGCGCAGAGCAAACCAAAGCAGTGTCACCCTCACGCATGGCGCCAGCCTGTAAGCTTCATGACCATTGGAGCTAGGAAACCCTAAAGTATGAATGTTTTGGTGATAGGATGAGAACCATGAATGTGACTAACACTCTTTGTGAGATCTTATAGGTCACATAGAAAGAAAGCTCCGTCCGTTGGTGGTGAACCCCAACACACCATGAACTTAATGAAAAGGATGATTGGTTGCCTTCATCGACACAAGAACGGACTTGAAGGAGTCGCGGAGAAGATATGGATCAAGGCTGAGGACATGCTAGATCCAAACGAGTGTTGCTTGGTTAGATGTTACCTTGAGTCCATAGGAAAAACCGGACTATCAAGAGGGTTCGAGGTGGTTCTCTTAGTGCACACTAGTTTTAGAGATCATTGGATGCATGGTGAGTCTCTCAGGGGCTAGGGTGGCAGAAGAGGAATGAAGGAACCAAGAATGAAGACGTTGGAAGCAAGGATCAAAGAATTGGTCGAGTTCCAGCAGAATGAAGCCACCGCATGATGCGGTGCCAGTCACCGTATGATACGGTGACTGCAGCAGAAGAAGACCAGAGAAGAAGGGTTTCTGGCAGAAAAGTGAAGAAGCCACCGTATGGTACGGTGCCAGTCACCGTATGATGCGGTGACTGCGAGAAGAAAGTCCAGAGAAGATGATGTTCTGGCAGATGAAGACTGAGGTCACCTTATGATACGGTGATGGTGTCACCGTATTAACGGTGGGCACCGTATGATTTCCAGAGAGTTAGCAGTTGCTGGAAGCTGAAGAAGTTGAACCACCGTATGATACGGTGGGGGTCACCGTATGATGCGGTGATACCTGAAGGTGGAAGTCCAGAGATGGAGTTGCCTCTGGCAGACAGACGGACAGTCACCGTATGATACGGTGACTAGGGTCACCGTATCATACGGTGAACCCTACGGTGACTTGGTTTCTGGGCACTTTTTGGCAACGGCTAGTTTGAGGTTGGTGGCCTATATATAGCTGGTTGCTCGCCCCTTTGAGTTGCTCTTGGACCCAGGAAAGAGGGGAGGTGCTGCCAAGAAGCCAAGAGGGAGAAGTGTGAAGCACTTGAGAAGGATTTGGAGTGATCCTAGTGCTTGAGAGAGTAACAAGTTGCATCCTTTGATCTCTAGGCTAGTGTGGGCTTGAGAGAGTCATCTAGGGCTGTTACTCTTGGTCTATGGCAAGGCCTAGACCGGTTAGGCGTTGGTGTTGAGCTGTCCAAGGAGATTGTGGAAGCCGACACAAGTTTGTACACGGTCTTAGAGCTTCCCGTGCGAAAGAAGCATCACTAGTGGAGCGCCCTTTGGCACGCAGCAAGTGCGGAGCCTTACCTCCGGAAGAGTACCCGGGAGAGAGCCCGGCGGGACGTGCCCGCGACTTCACTCGGAGGGTGAAGTGTGCTCTAGCAGGGATCGCCATCGAGCGGAGGGACGGGGTCGAGACTCCTGCGGGAGTGACCCAACCTGGAGCAGGGGAAGGCGCCATCCTTCCGAGACCACGGGAAAAATCATGAGCATTCTCTATCCCTTCTCCTTTCTACATGCATTTACTTATCGCACTATATATGATTGCTTGTAGTATTTGAGTTGTGCCTATATCTTGTTTGTGTGCTTACCTTGGTTCCTACTAGCTTCATTAGTGTTGCTTGTTTGCCTTGCTCGTGTGCTTACTTGTCATAGCCGTTCTAGTAGCTCTAAGGACTCTACTTAGTGTGTCTAGTATCTTTTGGTTGCCTTGTCTTTAGTTATCTAGTTACCTTGTCTTGCCTAGCTTAAGTCTTCCGCTATATATATATCTTGTGCTAGGTTGCTAGTGTGGTGTGCTTGTTGTTGACATTTCTTAAGTCACACAAAATAAACCATCTCTGACAGTGATGTCAGAAATAGTCTACAAGTGTGTCTTAATGATGTTTAGGTAAAATCCGCAAGCGCACGGAGAATACCGTTGTAGCATTTCACCAATGGATTACTCCAATGGCTGTCATTTATAATTCTCCCAAGGGAAGGCGGCGGTTTATGAGATAGCATGTTCACAATCATATAGCTAATAATATACCAAGGTCTAAACAGGGGTAAGGATACAGTGCATGGATAGGGTGACACACAGAGCAATCTAATCTAACATCAGTACAAAGTCTAGGTTAAGCAGGGTTAAGAGGAGATCGAGCTGGGCCCTTATGTACTCCTTGTATTCCTGTCTATGCATCACATACAAACCTAAGTTCTATGTTAACCTGGAACAGAGAGGATGAAGCACAGCAGGGCTGTCACCACCTACTGGCAACCCTCTACGAGGACATGTGACACTAGGGCTGTCACCACCTACTGCCAGTCCTATGCCTGTTCATAGAGACAACCAAACACTCAAAGCTATTTACCAATCTAAGCACCACGCTTACATTGCTAAACAATACTCTTCACTCCCATAGGACTCTGACCCTTCGGATCATCAAGTCGGGAGCAAGAGTACACCTAACCTTGACCCGACGGATCTACAGATCAAGTGCTAAACCATGCATAACTCTGACCCTACGGATCATCAAGTCAAGAGGTCGGACATGCGTAACTTTAACCCTACGGATTAACAAGTTACAAACTATGGCACAGAGAACCCTAACCCTACGGATTAACAAGTCAAGGGCCAAAGCATGTCCAACCTCATTATACATAGAACGAGTGTAAAGGCATGGATGAACTAGTATAAGTATGTGAATCATATATGAACCAAACATGACTAGACAATAACCATATAGAAGGTACATGGCTATCATACTAGTGCAATCATAAGGCATAAGGAATAAAGGAGTAAATGCTATAGATAAATGATACAAGTCTTACAAGAGGGGAATGGAGAAGATCCACCCCCAAACTCTCCAAGACTAGGTCAAGGACCTCTAGTCAGCCCTCTACTCCCCTCTACTCTACTCTGGCCTGGAGGCTAAGCCTAATGCTAGAGAATGAATCCCTCTTGGTGTGTGTCTTGAAAGGAGGGGGGTACCCCTTTATTTATAGCCTCCAAAGGCAGTGGAATTGAGGCGGTTCCCGGTATTGATGGCATTGATTGCAGGTAGAACCGACCTTGGTACGTCGGTGGGGAACCGCTATAGCAAAATGGGCCTGTTTGGCTACTGTAGCAGGTCGGCCGACCTACTGTAGCAGGTCGGCCGACCCCCCCTTGGCTCCTATGGCCTTGGGCTTTGGTGTAGTGGTCCATGGGGTCCTCATAAGGCCTCTCCTCGGTGTATGGCCCAGGATGAGTCCAGATGGCTGTATTTTGGCTTTTTCTCCATCCCGTATGATTTCTGCGATGACCGTGGACTGGCCGGAATGATATCTTGCTTGGGCTTTAGCCAAGGAGTCTCCCTTTGGGTTCTAATGATGTATCTCAATGTGTTGACCCAAAGTGAATAGGGTTTGTATCCCTTTTGGTGTATGTCTTCCTTGGCTGCCGATGCTGATTTCTCGGAGTGGTATCCTCTCTGGAATATGATATTGGTTGATTTGGTGGATCCATATATCTTTGCCATGGTTGAGGATATCCAAGAGATGATCTTTCTTCATATCTCCTTGATATTGGGCTTTTGGGGAGATTTCTTTATGACGGAGAAATTCGGTGTTTGCAAAGTGGGCCTTTTATGCTTCCTTTTCTCCGGTTTCCTATGAAATGCAGCTGCACTCACAAATTCACCAAGACTTGTGGAAATCATTAGTTTCAAGACCTAAGTCTACCTTTGGTGTTTGATTTGAGGTTCAAAAGTGCAGCTAGTTGACGGTTTATTTTGGGCCTAAGAGCCGTCAACAACTCCCCCACACTTAGCTCTTTGCTCGTCCTCGAGTAAAGTTGTGAGCTTAAGGCGGGAGCATACTTCCCATGGTATGATGCTAGCATACAAATTGTTCCAAGCCATACCTGCACCTGTGAACTTTGATGTGTCTACCATGTCATCTTGGGCGGTTGAGGAATGGAACGGTCTTGATTCAAGGCATCATAGCTGCATCTGCTGAGTAACTTGGGTTTTTGAAATGTTTTCAAAAGTAAAAACATAGGTCATACTCCTCAAATGATAACTCTCAGATCGCTCAAAGTGTACGATTCCTCACCAAGGCTTTTGATATGCCTCTTTTCATCCTACATCTACAAATGGCTTTTTGTGGAGCTTGGTAGGGAATGAAAAGGAGCGTACTTGCATTACTTATGTTGCAAAGTCAAAAACCGGATCCAAGGAGAAAACAAGTCATACAATCTGATCAAGAGTGTGCATGTGTGTGGATGTGTGAATGATAAGTGGAAATGAAATGGATACTCCTTGATGTGGTGATATCTCTCTCTCTTGATTGATTTTCTTTTGAGAGCATGGCTATCTCATCTTCCTTTCTCTCTTATTTTTTTTCTCTTTTTTTTTCGATCAGGCTCAAGATGTTTGAGCAAGTCTTTCTTTTATTCTTGCTCATGCACATGAGCACTCTTTCTTTCTTCTCGATTTTTTTTCTCTTTTTTTTTCAACTTCTCTTTCTCTCTTTTTTTTTCGATAGCCATGTCTCTTTTGCAAGAA
This sequence comes from Eragrostis nindensis, assembly GCA_012490785.1. Lineage (NCBI taxonomy): Eukaryota > Viridiplantae > Streptophyta > Magnoliopsida > Poales > Poaceae > Eragrostis > Eragrostis nindensis. The sequence continues at coordinate 109,195 of JAAXCT010001833.1, forward strand.
TATTTGGAGAGAGACATCAACAACAAGTGATGGAGTATTTATTTTGGTGGATAGGTGGATGGAAATGGCGTTGCTAACTTCCAGTGTAGAAGTTTAGCATGCTTTTGTGGTGGTGGTGTATGTGTACGTGATCTTGATCATGAAAGTATGACAAGCATCTCACAAAGGTCACAACAATTTGACAAAGCTCCAAGCAATAACAAGTAGCATTTTGTAGAGGTTTTCAATGTGATCATCATGTTTGGCTCTGGTGGGAATATAAGATCATTGAGGAGTGCAAAGCTATGGATTTTAAATTTTGCAAGATAAATTCCCAAGCACTCAATACAGAAGAAGCAAGATTCCTCTCATCTAACCATATGACATCCGCCAACAACTTAGATAAACACGGGGTCCTAAGAGATTGGTGTTCACAAGCAACAGGTGTATGATGCGAGGAATAAAGAGTATGCAGGCCAACCATATAGAAGTATGTTTGTTGAGGGTTCATTTTATCTTTGAGTTAAATTTTAGTAAATAACCATCAAAGATTGTTTTAACTCATGAATTAGGGAGTAGGGGATAGGATGTGCAAACCATCGCCATAGATGAAGTGGAGACCAACAGTGACCATAGGAGACCAAACCGAGGGTTCGATCGAACTTTCTTTTCTTATGCATGATGGCTCCACTCCCTAGCCTGTTTGAGCGGTGCGATGTTGTGCATCATGTTGGTGGGAGATCTCGAGTGTGTGCGTGATGAAGAACGAGAGATCTCCCCCACACTTGTTCTTGTACCTAGACCTTTTTATTCAAAACAAACAAAAGGATATGGAAATAAAAAGGACTCTACCGGGGTTAAAGACCGGTGAGCCTAAGTTTATTGTATTTGGAAAAGCAAACTCAAGGCGCATTGTATGTTTGGAAAGGGAAATAAAAGCGCCTAGTTTATTCTTTCTTTTTTTTATTTCTTTATTTGACTTTAGATTCTTTCTCAATTTTTTTTTATTTTATCATGTATGACGAAAGCGAAAAGATACAAGTTGTGATTCAAGTTACCTTAGTGGGGGAGGGAACCTCCCCCGCACTTGTTCTTTGCTCACAGCCCTGGATTTGGGTGGAATCCCATGCAATGGAAGTTGGTCATGAGATTGACCGGGCTTTGTTTCAGCGTGCTGGCGAATTGGTCTTTGGTGGATTGCTGCCATCGAGTGTCACAACGAACCACCAGCCTCATATGGTTAGGGGTTGGTCCCAACCAAGTGCATACCCAGTTGTTTCCTTCCCCCTACATATTCATAGGCTAGGGGCTGCGGTTGTGGCACGACCATGGCTGCACCCTTGGCCTTCTATTTTATCATCCCTGCCAAAAGCACTGCTCCTGCAAGCAATCCCAATCCGACTTGGAGAGGGATGGTTAGCTCTCGGACCATATACAAATAAAGTCCCGGTTAGGTGACGGGATTTCATTTGTATAGCCGAGGAAGAGAAACACAAGTGGATCTGGACCAAGTTTGAGTGTAACCAAGACAAGATAATCATTGTTGATAAAAGCTCGGGGCTTAGTGATGTATGAAACGTAAGCATGGTCTAAAGCCCCGACTCTTGAAGCGATAAAATCAATCAACGAGGTGCACTCAACATGGTTCACTCAAACGGTCCTACTCACTTGGGAGGTTCTAACGATTGCACATGCATAGCACAGGAGAGGTTTTGGTATTGTAAACCATGGCATAAGGGATTCAAAGCTCATCCTCATAGATAGGTCAAATGATCATCTCGAGGAAAACAAGTCATAGCAAGCCATTCATGCATCAAGAGCAAGATAGGATATAACACTTTGCCAAAGAGCATGCTTGCGAAGATCAGGAGTTGTAGAAAAGCTCAAGCAAGCAATGCTCATGGAAACCGAGTAGCAGACTAAGATTGTTTCATGAGAGCAGGTGATACTCATTCTGGAAGAACGGAAGAGTAAAACCATTGTCTACTGCTAGCAGGGTGCATAAAAGCTGTATGGCAAGTAGGAGGGAACCTTCCTTACCCACACAAGCAAAACAAGCTCACCCTATGGCTTCTCATTATTGGCAAAGTTGATATTCATACCTTTCTTGTGCAGCAATTCCAAGTCACGTGCTCATGTGTGAGCATAGTCATGGTTCCATAAGTGTTGTAGGCTTTCATCTCCTCATCGCACACCAAGATGAGATTGGTGTCGAAGAGGAGTCTCGACGTGTTGTTTTAATTGTGGTCCACCTCCGTGGGATCTTCTTGAAGCTCTTCATGCCATCCTTCTCAAGCTAGGCATGAGCTCGATGGAGAGGTACGGATATGTGTCACGTCGAGAGTGACTTGGTTTTGAGCTTGTCGCCTTCTTCAACACATGTTTGAGCTACTTGTCGGCCCCTTTTTATAGCTGCACACAAGAGCAAGAACACAAGAGCAAACTCGAGAACGGGTTACGTTAGTGTAAACAAAAAATGGATCTCCCGTTGGTTGCTCTTGCAAAGATTTCTTTTTATCACAACTCGACGAAGCAAATAAAATCAAAAGAAGAAAAGGGAAAAATCTTTTTCTCGAATTCGAGACAAAATGCCAAAGGGTTTGTCTCAAATTTATTTCTTTTTTGAGAATGGTTTTTAAAGAAGAAAAAGAAGAGTTGGAGGAAGTCCAATGTGAAAGAGAGTTATTTTGGAAACCTCCAAAAACTAAATGGAAGAAACAAAAAGAAGTTGAAAATATTTTTCTTGAACTTGAGACACATTCCAATGAAAATTTTGGAGAAATGTGTGAGCAAGATTTTGTTGTGAGGGTGCTTGAGTGAAAAAAAATGAAATTGAAAAGTCCAAGCACCCTTGCTCCAAATGTAAAGAAATAAAGTTCAATTTGATCCGCAACTCCCTATTGGCTATGGAAAAAAAAGTCAATGGGAGTTGTGCCAAAATTCCAACAAAATTTTGCTCAAAACATTTTCCAACAAAAGGTTGTCTTAAATTCATTTTCCAGAATTATTTTTAAAAGAAATAAAATGTTTTCTTTTCAATTTATAAAGGTTTGAAAACTCCCAAACAAAATTTTGGAAAGATTCAAACATGCAAGAATGCAAGTGAAAAAGCAAATATGCAGGGATGTATTTTTGTGGAAAAAGCAAATATGCATGCGAGGAAGCAAATATGAGATAACTACCAATTTACCTTTGGCAAGGGCTCACCAATTTTGAGTCCAATGAGCGGGACTTCCAATGTTCAGTTTGGTGACGTGATGCCTGATCCCGGAGATGAGGATGCAGACGATTTCTCGTGTTGGGATTGTGCCAGTCTTTTCATGGCACTTGTGCGAAGCCTCCTTCCCTTATGCTTCCCTTCTGTGGTGATGTTGGATGGCTTCTCTTCCTTCTGAGGGTGTGGTCTCCACCCTTCACCGATAGCTACCTTCTCCACTAATTTTGTTGCTTGTGCGGCGATAAGTGAGAAGATGGTTCCCTTGGCATGAGAATCAAGATAATCACGAGCTGTTGGTGTCAACCCGTGGTAGAAGTTGATCAATACTGTCCAATCATCCATTCCATGGTCAGGACATGCTGTCATATATTCTTGAAGATTCTCCCAAGCTTTAGGAATGGATTCTTCTTGTGCTTCCCAGAAGTTTGAAGTTTTTCCATGAAGGGCATAAACTTTCCTTTCTGGGAAGTATTTCTCGAGGAACGCTGCAGAGCAATCATTCCAGGTAGATGCAATACTTGAGTTGGCATCGAACCAGTGTTTCGCCTTCCCCAAGAGGGAGAAGGGAAACAGACAAAGTTGAATAACATCTTGGTTGACTCCTTCGATGGACACAGTGTTGCAAACTTCTAGGAATGTTTGAAGGTGAGCTTTTGCGTCCTCGTTGGCCATTCCTCTGAATGGATTGGCCTGCACCATGTAGATTAGGCTAGCTCTAAATTTGAAGTCTCCGTCTCCAGTGTTGACAATCGGCCCAATCGCCGCGTGATCAACACTAGCAGCGGAGTATTCACGAAGCACATTTTTCGCCATTGGTATTGAGTGGTGCGGATGTAGCTGGCTTGATCGTCGAGAGTATCTTGAAGATGGGTGACTCGAGGTTCTGCTCTTCTCAAGAGTACTGCTGAATTCTCTGTGTATATCTTCGACAGGTCAAGACTAGAGGTAGATTACCCTGTTTTCACATAAAGAAAAAAAACAGAGCAAAGGTAGACCTATCTAGACAGTGGCAATTAATAGAGATATAACTATAAACAATGCTAGTGATTCTCATTAACCAGTGCCTTCCCCGGCAACGGCGCCAGAAATGCTTGTTGACATTTCTTAAGTCACACAAAATAAACCATCTCTGACAGTGATGTCAGAAATAGTCTACAAGTGTGTCTTAATGATGTTTAGGTAAAATCCGCAAGCGCACGGAGAATACCGTTGTAGCATTTCACCAATGGATTACTCCAATGGCTGTCATTTATAATTCTCCCAAGGGAAGGCGGCGGTTTATGAGATAGCATGTTCACAATCATATAGCTAATAATATACCAAGGTCTAAACAGGGGTAAGGATACAGTGCATGGATAGGGTGACACACAGAGCAATCCAATCTAACATCAGTACAAAGCCTAGGTTAAGCAGGGTTAAGAGGAGATCGAGCTGGGCCCCTATGTACTCCTTGTATTCCTGTCTATGCATCACATACAAACCTAAGTTCTATGTTAACCTGGAACAGAGAGGATGAAGCACAGCAGGGCTGTCACCACCTACTGGCAACCCTCTACGAGGACATGTGACACTAGGGCTGTCACCACCTACTGCCAGTCCTATGCCTGTTCATAGAGACAACCAAACACTCAAAGCTATTTACCAATCTAAGCACCACGCTTACATTGCTAAACAATACTCTCCACTCCCATGGGACTCTGACCCTTCGGATCATCAAGTCGGGAGCAAGAGTACACCTAACCTTGACCCGACGGATCAACAGATCAAGTGCTAAACCATGCATAACTCTGACCCTACGGATCATCAAGTCAAGAGGTCGGACATGCGTAACTTTAACCCTACGGATTAACAAGTTACAAACTATGGCACAGAGAACCCTAACCCTACGGATTAACAAGTCAAGGGCCAAAGCATGTCCAACCTCATTATGCATAGAACGAGTGTAAAGGCATGGATGAACTAGTATAAGTATGTGAATCATATATGAACCAAACATGACTAGACAATAACCATATAGAAGGTACATGGCTATCATACTAGTGCAATCATAAGGCATAAGGAATAAAGGAGTAAATGCTATAGATAAATGATACAAGTCTTACAAGAGGGGAATGGAGAAGATCCACCCCCAAACTCTCCAAGACTAGGTCAAGGACCTCTAATCAGCCCTCTACTCCCCTCTACTCTACTCTGGCCTGGAGGCTAAGCCTAATGCTAGAGAATGAATCCCTCTTGGTGTGTGTCTTGAAAGGAGGGGGGTACCCCTTTATTTATAGCCTCCAAAGGCAGTGGAATTGAGGCGGTTCCCGGCATTGATGGCATTGATTGCAGGCAGAACCGACCTTGGTACGTCGGTGGGGAACCGCCATAGCAAAATGGGCCTGTTTGGCTACTGTAGCAGGTCGGCCGACCTACTGTAGCAGGTCGGCCGACCCCCCCCCTTGGCTCCTACGGCCTTGGGCTTTGGTGTAGTGGTCCATGGGGTCTTCATAAGGCCTCTCCTCGGTGTATGGCCCAGGATGAGTCCAGATGGCTGTATTTTGGCCTTTTCTCCATCCCGTATGATTTCTGCGATGACCGTGGACTGGCCGGAATGATATCTTGCTTGGGCTTTAGCCAAGGAGTCTCCCTTTGGGTTCTAATGATGTATCTCAATATGTTGACCCAAAGTGAATAGGGTTGTATCCCTTTTGGTGTATGTCTTCCTTGGCTGCCGATGCTGATTTCTCGGAGTGGTATCCTCTCTCGGAATATGATATTGGTTGATTTGGTGGATCCATATATCTTTGCCATGGTTGAGGATATCCAAGAGATGATCTTTCTTCATATCTCCTTGATATTGGGCTTTTGGGGAGATTTCTTTATGACGGAGAAATTCGGTGTTGCAAAGTGGGCCTTTTATGCTCATTTTCCCCGGTTTCCTATGAAATGCAGCTGCACTCACAAATTCACCAACTTGTGGAAATCATTAGTTTCAAGACCTAAGTCTACCTTTGGTGTTTGATTTGAGGTTCAAAAGTGCAGCTAGTTGACGGTTTATTTTGGGCCTAAGAGCCGTCAACACTTGTGTTGTCTATATCCACTAGCTATATAGGTTAAGGATACTCCTTAGTGTGCTTTACCTTGTTACTAGAACTACTCGTTAGGAGTTGCTTGGGTGTTAGTGTTTGGAAATAGATTCTAGAGTGCACCGATTCACCCCCCTCTCGGTCACACGATCCTTGCACAGCCGCGCTTGCCCGCGCTGTCGCGCTCGCCCCGACCCCCGCCGCGCCCTGCGCCCCACGCCGCCGCACTCGCCCCGGCCCCCGCCGCGCCCTGCACCTCGCGTGTCGTGCTTGCCCGCGCACCGCGCCCGCGCCCGTGCTCGCCCGGACAACCCGGATGCGGAGGAGGCGTAGATTCGTGCAGCAGGCGCACCCGTAATCCGAAGACGCCCACTCTGGCCTCCGTCTCCTCGTCGTCGTTCTCCCCTCCATGCTCGTGTCAATTCGTACAATCACGAAGGTCAGTTCGTGCAAGCACCTCAATTCGTGCAAGCACGAAGGTCAATTCGACTGTTGCGCGATCTCTATCAATCTCGAAGGTCAATTCGTGCAAGCACCTCAATTCGTGCAAGCACGAAGGTCAATTCGACTGTTGCGCGATCTCTATCAATCTCGCTCTCTATCAATCTCTCCCCTGCGCACGAATGTCGCATTGGGTGCCTTGCAACTGTGCCGGTTCGGAGGTGAGGCGGAGGAGCACGGACTCGTCGCCGCGCAGCTCGGACCGGAGCTCCAACGACGCCCGCGCGCGCCGCCGCTCGCCCTGCTCGCCCCGCGCCTCGCGCCGTTCGACGCGCTTCGCCCTGTGCCCCGCGCCGCGCGCCGCCACAGCTCGCCATGCCCCGCGCCACCGCGGCTCGACGCGCTCCGCCCCGCGCCCCGCTCCGCGCGCCGCGCTTGCCTCACGCTCCGTCACTGAGCTTCAATTCGCACCAATCGATGAAGGATTTTACCTCCAGCAGGAAGCGGTTCCCATGGCTCCATCAGTTTTGCTTTCAGATGTTGAGATCAAATGGAGGCCAAACTGATTGTTGTTGTGGGCTCGCGGATTGCGGCAGCACGAGCTTCGGGTACTCGCGCTCTTGAGCAGGGAAGAAAGGATGAGCGCGTGCTCAGCGACCGCGGCGTTGTCGCGCCCGAGCCCCGACGCGGCCTCCGCCTCCACCTCCCCGTGCATCCCTGCTCTGCCACTGCTGAAGAAGCAGGCCAACTCCCACCTCGTCTCCTCGACCTCCGCCCGACAACTCCTTCTCTCGACCCCGCGACGGCGCCGGATCCCCTTGATGGCGACCTCGCCCGCCGCATCGACGCGCTCAAGTCGCGCGCTCCGGCGCCGGCACCGAAGCCGGCTAGAGCCGCAGCTGGACCTGGGAGCGGCGGGATGGAGGATTTAGAGGCGCCGCCCGCCGTGCTCGCCGGAGAGGGGTGCCTCCACCCGCGCGCCGCCGCCGCCGCTCACCCCGCCCGCCAACCCCGTGTGCCGCTGCCGCTCACCCGCACGGATGCATCCGAGGAGAGAGGGATTACAAGTTTAGATCACCTCTCTCCTCGGTAGATAAAGTGCCTAAGGTTTTGCCTGCTCTGTTGGAGAAGGAAATGGTGATGCACAGTAGAAGAAGAGATGCATATATGGCATTTGCATGATCTGTTGGAGTCATTCTGAGAAGCAAGCTACTGCTTGAATAAGCTATTCCTCCCTCCGTCCCAGAATAATTGACGCTTTTGACTTTTAGACATCGCGTTTGACCGTTCATCTTATCTAAATTTTTTTTATAAATACTAAAACAAATATAACATTATTAAAGTATTGTTAATTATAAAACAAATTATAAAAATAAATAATATTTGCATAAATTTTTTGAATAAAACGAGCGTTCAAACATGATATCTAAAAGTCAAAAGTGTCGAGGGAATAAATTACTCTTTATGGGCTGCGAACTGTCTGAGATACTAACCGCGCCAGGGTTACCATCACTATTCTAATTTGTTTTACACCTGACAATGATTCTTTCCCATGTGTCACGGAATATAGTTTCAATACCTTTGGACTATATATCGAAAGGTTATGTCACAGTTTTACATATAAAACTTTCAAATATGATACGTGAGTTTAAGTTGTCAAACACTGTCCTGTTATAGCGCGTTCGCACCGTTTCCTCTCATTCAAGAAAACAAGCATGTCTCTAATGCAGCCAGTTAATTTAAGGCAATCAGTGAGATAAACCGTAGAGCAATGCTTAGAACAGAAAATTGTTGTTTTATTTTTACACGGATTCATATTATTGACGATTGATTCAATGTAAGATGCGTTATTGATATTTAAAAAAAAAATAACTAGTACTAGCATCTGAACCACAAGATGCTTCATTACAATTTGAGGAAGGCAACAAGATTTCGTCGTTCGCTAGTTAAGTGCATCTAAGTAAGACATGACAAAATTATAGTCAGAAATCTACTGGATTAATGAGACCAACTTGCCAGAATAAAATTAAACGCATGGATATATTTGTACCGCATGTATTGCAAAAGTCAATACTGTTTTGCAATACATGCTTGGGTCATTGCTTACAGATAAATCGAGTTTAGCAGCATATTTTCATGTAAGATTCATGATAGTGCTGGCCTAGTAGCATTGTAATGCATATCTTGCTCTATAAATCTTTTCTTTATTGCAGTTTTGTCATAAATTTCTGTATTCTGTTGCAACTTTTAGAATAAGCAAAAAGATACCAATCCTTAAACTTGTTTGTGGTGTAACTTGTAACTAGTCCATGAAATTTCAAAATGCTGTTTCATGCCTGATAAGTGATTCAGTCGAAGTGCAAGTCTCCAAGAATACAAATGTCAGCTTTACAAAAAAATAGCTAAAGGTGGAATCCCCTACTCACAATATTTACCCAAAAGAAATATGTCAAACAAGCATGGCACAGCAACAAGGATACCAACAAGGCAACGACATATAACATGAAACGTTCTTCGTACACGCATAATTCTTCAGAATCCTTACAGAAAAATTGTGACATGCGGATACTACTGACTTCCCAGAAATTACTGTACACACCCCGCTACATCAGTAACTAGTTTGATTGCGCTTTATAGGCGCATACAACAACTAAGAAGCGCAGAATCTGTATCTGCTGGAAACTGACGCTGGTATTTTAGCAATGCTACAGCCCGTCCTTCTTTAGACATGTCAGCATAGAGCGGTGATGGCTTGTGACTTTTCACCTCAAGGGATCCAACATCCTAACATCATGCTTCCTGCGCCTGCAGCGGTGATGGCTCTTCTGCTCCCCAAACTTATTATCATTGATTCCCATTTTACTCATATCTGCAACAGGCAAATAAGAACAGTGGTCAGAACACCTTCTAAGATGAAGCAGAGACATCTTTGCAAGTTTCAATAAAGTGCGACCAATGAACATTTTTCAAAAGAAATAGCAGCAAGGCACCAATATCAAGGCAATGACACTTTCTGTGGCGGCGCCAATTTTAGGACCAAATATGTCAATCAGTTATAAGGATAGCCATAAATCCAAGACAAATGGAAACTTGAACATAATAGCAGCGACTCATGATGCTAGAGCAGTTTAATACGAGAAGCTAGTCTTCGCAAAACGCAACTAAAATTTTCTGCCATCGGGAACATGGCCAACAGATTTCTCAAAAAAGGCTAAACCCTAATCTAGCAATACTAATATAGCATGCACATTTATTGCAGTGTCACTATGACATATATCGCAAATAATAACTGCAATGACAGCCATTTTATAAATACTAAATCAATGGTTTTACATGACCCAACAGACTATACAGCAGGAAACTAAATGACCAACGGGTTGCCGGTAATATAGGCCAATTCATGTAACAATCATCTAGGTGGTACTCACATCGCACATGTCAGTGAGAAATGTGGAACGCAAGATAAACTATCTATCTTTTCCCCCACATATATCAAAATGGTTCTAGACCAAAATCACCATCGAATTAGAACCTTAAAACCTCCAAACTGTCCAGAGCAACAAAGACCCAACTTACCAGAATATTCAGTAACTGACAATTCGTGGATTTGGAAGATTGACAAAAGTTTGCCTTTCTAAATTGCGAAAGCACAAAAAAATAATAATCCACAAAGTGGAATCGTACTTCCAGGAGGCATGCCCTGCAAACAAAAAGTTCCACCAATGACACCCAGAAAGACGTAAGCAGCCTTGGCCTGACCCAACTATGACATTACAGCTTAATCTAACCTTCTGAATTCTAACATTGCCAGGTCTGGCACCAGGGTTTGCCCAATGCAAGGTACTGACAGCAGTAGAGCGGTGTTTCATTAGACTTTTTTCTTAGGTAGTGCCAACCAAATTTGAAACCGTTTTTTCACTTTATTCAGTTAAGACAGAAGAATTAGCACAACTAGACTGAAATATCAAAATAATTTTCGAAGGGAAATATCAAAATAATTGTTTCTCCTGACTTTGCAATTGCAGGATAGTGTTTTACTCAGATAATATTCATAAATTTTACAAGTCCAAGGTAGTAAACATAAATATTATATTCGGAACCGAGCTGAAAAAAGTCTATGTGTTTGCCTATGCAACAAGGCAGTAGATATGCATGGCACACTGGTATTTCTCACTCAAAATAGTGTTACAACAACCCTTCCTAATCTGGATTGACCATAGCAATAGCCTCATACATTCGTGAAGTGATGCGTGCATGGCAGCATGTCATGTGGGCCTACAATATCAACATGAATAGAAGTAGCTGGTCCGGGGGACAGCTGCGAGCAGTATTTTGTTTCTTTGTTTAGCCTGACAAAATAGAAAATAAGTTCATTGTTACAGCAGTATCTGACAAAATAAGGTACGGCATTATCATTGCTAGGCAGTCAAGAATTAGACAAAGTTCAGCGGTCCTTGCCTTAAGCGTCCAGTTTCGCACAATTACCTAACTACATCTTTGGCATGAGGCATAGCTTCCATTTTTCTTCGAAACTCACACATTCTAGCAGCCTTGTAAAGTAATACGAGTATATCATTTCTGCGAGCTATAAGGAGATTGACTGACTGATCGACCAGTATTTCTGTTAAGCAATATCGAAGGAGTTGTATTGCAGGTGATCACTCGGATGCATTCAGGAAACAAGTTTATGTTGTATTGCAGCAAAATGGAACATGTCCCTTGGACCAACTGAGAAAAATTTCTTCTATAGTGAACTGATTCATTTTTTTATTTATTTTTTTGGGAACATAGTGAACTGATTCATTTATGAACACCTCCTACAATGCACATCTATTTATAGAGAGTTCTTAATTTCATCCAAACGTTATACATCGAATTCAACATTTAATGAACACATATCCATATATGGAACTATTGGATTATGTCATTCCATTTACATTGGCTGATGACTAGGTAGTTGATGTTTGACTGACACATCGTTCTAGGACCACACAATGACACAAACAATGGACAAAGGGACCGCGGAGTGGAAATTCACAATCCAATCTGTTAAAAAACAAACAGTGATGAGTATTATAGTTAACAGGACCTAAGCTTGCATGGCTGTGCCATATGAGTCCCTGAACTTAAATGCGCTTGTTAGTCAAATCCATGTAAGCAGATGAAATATACAAAATAACTATTTTCCTTCAATTTGAAACTGGTTATGTAGACAAACATGAAGATTTATATTGAAACTTAGGTAATGATCCAAATGATGATTAAGAAAGATAGCCAACTGTTTGGAAACCATCAAGTTTAGGGACCAAAAGTGAAAATCGTGCAAGTTTATAGTATAACTGTGTTTAAGATCTGCTGTACACTTTGCACAATTTATAATTAAAAGAAAAACATAAAGGCGTACGCAAGCCATATTGAACATGAAATTATGTTTGCAAATACCATGTAACGATTCTATTCACGGATCTCACAAGAACGTTGGAACAAAAGAAGAAGCCTAGATAAAATAGACATATATTGTATACATAAAAGAAGTATGCTCTGCAAAAGTTCAAGCAAATCATCTCAGATAACAAGGCAGTAAACTCCAAATCATTTCCTCAACCATAGCATTAAATTAGTATAAAATGTATGGCAAAACGAGATAAATTTTCACTAAAAAAACTTCTGGCTCAACTAATCTGCTACTACATCTGGTTCATAATACTTGACATATTTCAGTATTTCTGACTGTAAATCCTCTCCTAGCGTCAAGTATTACAACTGGAGGAAGAACAATCCTAGCAAGAACTGTAACACGATCTAACCAACAGAAAGCACCAGATATTATCTAACAAACGGCCACTAGGAACCATATAGTTTGGGAATCACGAATAGAAGAGCAGAACAACCAGAATCCACAGCATGAAATGACCAGTAGATACCAGAATTCAATTCACAAAGTTAACAAACTAAGTCTATTCTAACAGAGCATCCAATTCCAACAAACTACAGACGGTATCTATGCCAGCAATGCCAGTCGCTAGATCCATGACGGATCGAGGAGATTAAGAGCTAAATGATTGACTATACAAAAGATCAAACTCAAGGACGCTGATCACCTCCAATCACCCCGCCCCAGAACAGCTGCTGCTTCCCATCCTCTTCCTCCTCGTCGATCTCATCACCGTACCCAAGCTCCACGTCGCCCCGGTATCCGGGCTCGCTCCCGTACCCAGACTCGGCCGCAGCCGCCTCAGCCACCGCGCCGATCGCACCAGCCCCTGCACCGGCCCCACCAACGGGCGCTGGGCCGAACTCCGTCGCCATCGGCACATCCCTCATCCGAACCTCCCCCACATCCGACGCCCACATCTCCCCGCTCGAGTCGGTGGCGCCTCCGCCGCCGGCCCCGCACGTGAAATGGAAGTCCGAGCACGTGCCGGATCTCCGGCGGTCGCTGCTGCGGCCGGACACCGACCGCGACCCCGCGCCGCGACGGCGGCGCTTGCGAAGCCCGAGCCACCGGAAGGATCCGCCACTGCCGCCCCCAGAAGGGGCAGGCGTCGGGGTCTCCGCGTCAGGGAAGTGGGCCGAGAAGGGGGGAGCGGTGGATCGGTCGGAGTTGCAGGGCTTCTTGTGAAATGGATGCCAGGAGGCGACGGCCTCGGCGAGGAGGAGGTGTGGCGGGTGGTGACGAGGAGGCGGCGCTCGCGGGGTCATCGGCGCCGGCGGGGGAGACGCGTCGGGGTCAGATGTTTGGTTTTTTTTTTTTTT